>JAEBDU010013279.1:0-122872 GCA_016802625.1 Heliconius numata | reverse complement strand
ATTGATTAAGGAGCATTTACAAGGTTCATTGGACTATTTATTAGGTGCTGTGGCAATATAATGCCTGCGTTATTTCAATAGCGGATAACAAAATAATTACATTTTTAACTTTAAAATGTTGCGAAATTTGAATTGTTAATTATATTTAAGTGTTTATCCAAAAAACAATATAATAAATATACAATTAAAAAGGCAAAAGCAACAAAGACTGGTTTGTATAAGAAATAAATAAGAAAAAAGACAGATATGACCTTCAATATAGACACCTTCAAATGACTGCCCGACTACTCCATATAAAGCAATGTTATATAATAGTAATCTTTCGGAAATATATGAGGTGATAATCAATTGATTTATGAAAACATTTATCGTATAATCGTATCTATTGTATTGTGATTACTGACGCCCACGTGGAATGATAATGATACCATGACTGAACATGATGGTCCAGAGTTTGAAATTTATTGGTGAAAATTATTTTTTTAATATATGGAGCTTCACGCTGTATCCCGCATAAAACAGGATAGGCAGAGAGAACATTCCGTAACATAGAGGGAGAATCCACGAATCTATTTTTTTCCTATATATCCACGGCATATAGAAAAAAATTAGAAACAATTAAAACATTCTGAAAATAAACAATGTCCATATATTGAATCCCACCATACATTAATTAAAATTACAATGCACCATACACTAACTAAAATTATAATACTGAAAATCCTATAATAATTATTTTTAATCAAAGTTATAATTTTTAATTGTATAATTTCTACTATTTAATAATAATTCAAACAAGAACAATTAGTACAGTTGGACGAGAATCTATTTGTGATAACAATACCAAAGCAGAAAAAACAAAAAATTAAGACTAACAAATCTCGAAATAAAAATAAATTAAAATAATGTTTTTGTCTTAAAAAACCAAGTTGTTGAACCAAGAATAGAAATAAGACAAAAAACGTTAACCAAAAACTAAGAAACAAGTTTATGTTTCCATACAACGCAACGTACGAAAGGTAGAAGCAAATGAAAATTTAGATGACTGCTAACATAATTTTGCACCTGCACTAATGGAACACAGGAGAGTGAAAACTTGGTCGTTCTTTATTTTCAGTACGTGAGGTTCGCTGTTTGCAATGGATAGTGTAAACTGGGTGTCTAGTACTAGAGCAGTGTTACAGTGTAGAGCTCCAAATTATATTCAATTTCATGTTTCAGTTATTGAATATTTATATTTGGAATAAAACTATAGCCTTTTAGAATAACCTTTTAAATTTTCAACTATGTTATACTAGAAATATATTTAAAAAGACATTGCTATATGAATAGCTAGCGGCCCTGGAACTATGTTAACTGTGTTATTATTAATTTCTGTCTCCATGACTACGTCCTAGTGACGTCTATGCAAAATTTGTTACTCCTAGAATTTGTAGTAACGAAGTTTCATACAAACTTTCAACCCCCAAAACAACCCCTTAGAAGTCGAATATTGCAAATTCCCGTCTTAGCGAGCACCTACGTCCTATAAATAACTCGTATGCAAAATTTCAGATTCCTAGCTCATGTAGTTTTTGAGATTTCGTGATGAGTGAGTTTCGTCATGCGTTAAAAAAAACCAAAACTTAAAATTCCATAATTCATTATAAAGTGAAATTACAAAATAAAATATTCCTACTAGTGTATGTAAAAAGGATAAATATATTGCGATTATATACCATTTATTGTCATTGGTCCATTATCAACTAGTTTCGGAGATACAGCTTAAGTCGAACAAACTAAGTGTTTAATATTGGCGTCTATTAAATTGATAGCCGGTAAGTAAGCCGACCTTTTCTAGCTTTCAACGGTACAATAAATATGCGGATTTAGGTCTTGCTTGATTTTAACATATAAATTATCCTATTAAATATAAATGAATATGTAAAAATCTTACTTCTAATAACAGTCCATCTATTTGTTCCGCATTTTCGCCCGATTGGAGAGCGTAAACTTCACTCATTTGTTAACTTAATTTTAACTTCTTAATAATTTCTTTGGTTTTCGCCGATTAGTCAATTCAAATAATAATATAAAACAATGTACAGTGTTCGAAACACATTAAAAATTTGTAATTTCATTAAATATTATAGCTATTATAACAAAATATATAAATACATTTAAGTAAACTTTCTACGAGTACCTTCCTAATATCGAAATCATCTAATATTAATATTTCGAAGGCAAACCTCAAGAGGAAGGTGAAAGTGGTCGGGTACGATGATACAACCAGCGTAATAGGTCATTGAATTATGCTAGACCTAGCGAGCTAGATTCCTGTGAAGTACGCCTCGATCCAGTTATCTATAATTACCTTATTAACTTTATGTGAGCCTTAAATATAGGTTAATATATATTGGTAAATTATATAAATATAGACTTTATAGTAGCAAAAAATAATGTTAGCGCTAAATATGAGTTTACAGGAGATGAGTGAGATGCATTTATTCGAAAAAAAAAAAGCATCTAGAGCATTCGGCGGAAAGAAAGGAACGGAAGTCCATTACAACACTTCCGTTTCTATTAGGTTACTGAATATTTTAACACTAGTTTCCCAGGTTCCCTCGGGACACCCTGCTACATGAGGGATAGAGCTTAAAGCTAAAAAAAAATGTTAAGGTCTTCGTGATGAAGTGATGCTACCCGCATTGGCCTGTAAAAGCGATAGACGTCATGAATTCTGTCTTCAGTCGAGGGCGCGAATTTATTTTCATTTTCGTTTTGGTGCGGCGCTAATTTCCAGCACTCCGGAGGCAAGTTGAGAATAGAGTGTTTTAACACTTTATTCTCAACACTGTCTACTCTGTTATATAGCACATAAAGTGTGAAAATATATAAAAATAACATGTACCTACTTACGTTCATAATAAATTGTTTTGTAGGTACTTAGCAATGTTATTAATTCCGCTACGATTAAGTTTTTTATTATAACCTTGTAAAGTTATAAAGACGCTTCGTCTTAACTTTACATCAATCATGATGATGAGGATTTTATTTAAAATTACATTTTTAAATGTGTTTATAATTGTAAAAACGTATTTCCTGAATACAGAATTTTTATATTTACAAACAAATTAGTTATTTTCTGCATTTTTAAATAAGAATTACGTTTAAGATACCTTTTTTTAAATAAATGCCGTTTATAAAAAAATATTATTTTTATAGTTTACAAATGCAAATGATACAATTAACATACACCATTGTTGTTAAGAGAAAGGGAATGAAAGCTGGGAACCAATTAACAATTTATCTGTTAGGGAAACCATAAATTGGTAATATTTATCATAATATACAAAAGAGTTGGTTGAGACCGTCGCCGTGGACTGGACTCAACATCTCAAACTTTGCCTTAATTTTAAATAGCAACTATAGCTAATTTTGTGATAACTAAAATTAGAATAAATTGTCTATACAATAAATAAAACCAGCTTAAAACACCTGGGGTATCGGCGTTCGAATAACAAATATTTGTAAATCAATATTACGACAGTTCCGTTCACACGGTGTAAACCTGTAAATCAGGCATGCAAAATAAATTTTGTAATAATGCGACCAGATCGACATTTAAAATAAAACAATACAAATCAAAATCCAGTTTTAATCTTTTAGCTTGAGAATTAAATAGATATTTATTGCATTGGATTTTATTGCCTTTGATTGTCTCTGGTGGTACAAACGCAGCGTTGAGTTCCATCACTCAATAAGTCGAGAGATGAAAAAACGACAGAGAAAGTAGAGAATGAAATATCTTGACATTAAAAATGAAGCTAAAAAACCTTTAAATAACATTTTAAATGAGGAGTTGGGTATTTTCCATTAAAGCTTAGGTCATTAACTTGTCCATTACCCTAGTAAGCACTACTTGCTATTATAAGCATTTCTTTATAATTTGAAAAAAACCTTGGTAACCTATGGCTAGTAAAGGCAATATTAGGGTCACATGAACCACCTATCTAGGCCATAGTACTTATTTTAATGACATGTAGACATATAATTTCCCATGGCTCACTTTAATATCTGCACAAATATTCTCATAATGTGGATCAAATTAGCTTATTGAGTAAGAAATTATTTATTTTATATTACAATTTTAATAAGGATTGAGATCAGTTCAAGGGCGTTGAGTTCCGCCACTCAGCACAAAATGTCTCAGAATCAGCGGAAAATGGGGTGGAGTGTTTTAATGGAGAATGGACTGTGTTAACACGTTCCCAGGTTACTTGTAACTGCCTTGTTGCAGGATTCAGCGTGAAGCTAAAAAAAAATAATTAATATATTTCATTTCATAGAAAAACAACAAGTTAATAATTGCTAATATTCTACTCAATTTATGTAACTTTTGCTGTATTTTAATAATAGTAAACTACAGACCACTTCGGTACTACGTCTCACTTGAAAGTAGCAATGTCCGTGATTCGATCAAAATGACACGCTGCAATTATCGAGTCGACACGTCGAGATCGGTCAGTAGGGTAATAAACGCTTATTGACCGACTGAGCATACGAGAAGTTGTGTAAACTAGGTTTTATTCATTGCAATCGATAGACGAAATTACATAAATATCTTTATACGTTACATATTTCGTAAGGAATTTGAATGAGAATTAGTTACTCGTATTTGGTAGGTACTAACATTCATAACTTATTTATTTTCATTTATAAGCGATGTAATTTTTTAACCGACTTCTGTAAGAAAAGGAGGTTATCAATTCGACTGAAATATTGAAGTACTACTACTAGTACTAACTATAATATTGAAGTCGGTGCAAAGTAAAACAAACAGGCTTAGTAATTAGATTTGACACCGACTTCAAAATTATAAAATCTTTATATAATTATTTTTCACTTTTTAGTTCGTTGTTAGAAGTCGGTTTTTCTTTTTGTTAAAAATTAATTTATTTATCTTTCTTAAGACAGCAGTGTGATGACCAGTTCAAGCCAAGAACTAAAAGTGAGATAGTAATCGTTCTGTAATATTCTAAGAACCATTTTAAACCAATCAACATTTTTAACAATTTCTTATCTCAATTTTTTGAGTTGGCAGAAGATAATTTTTTGATTTGGAACCTGGGAACCTAGCGTTAGGACTTGACCTTTAAAACTCTTCCGTTGCCCAGTTTCCGGCGGATTCTGAAGGCGTTGCGTGTTGACTGGCGAAACTTAACACCGTGTCTTGCCTCGTTACCAGAGCGAAGAAATGAAAATATTAAATAGATATTTCATTTTGGGAACCGAATCTGTTCCGTATCGAGTTGCACGCTTCTACTCCAACGCCACGACTGTCTTATATCAATTTTTTTTTCTTTAACATATTATAACAATATAGCTAAAACAAATAGTACGCGACACAAACGTAAATCACACATTATTTGTCACGTGCAATATAACAGACATCGTTCAGTGGGATGGGAGAGCGGGGGATAAACTCATCAGGACATCCTTCCGTGGGGTGACGGTGCCCCACGCTTCGACTCTCATGTCCACGCTCCTATTTAACTAGCTTCACTAAAGGTTAGGATTATTTGTTCTTTTTGAACTTCTCATATTAATTCATTAGTTGTGTTCGTTATTTATTGAGGATTTGGACTTGGTTTTGTATAATTTTGGCATGTAAAGAGTAAAATGTTGTATGTTGTACTTCAGTGTTACATGATTTGAATAATGATGTATTAGTATTAAGAACTAAGCTGAAAACGGAGTATATCTACACTAACTTCTGTAAACCTACTATGTGAAAGGCCTCTATTTATATATAAATCATTTTTAAACATTTTACTAAACCATATTCTTTGGATATAGAGAAAAAATGAAAAGAAATATAAATAAATATATTTTCCTACTCTATAATAATTTCAAGACTCTTAAATTTTATAAAAAAACTGCACAAACTCTGTACTTTTATAATAAAAAATACTTTTTAGGTAAATGGGTCAGGTGTGGTAGAAGTAGAGAAGAGGAGGAGGGAGTATAAGCGTCGCTTTAATATTTCATTTTTGAATACAATGTGTGCTCGCCTTAGGTGCTTCCTAATTGAAAATGTTTTGTTAGTTCGACTATTCGTGCGACACAATTCTGTGGGGATAAATTCTAACCACACAATAACATGCTTATAATGCAATAACTTTAATTATTTCAACAATGTATACATTTAAAATCTATTTTAACGAAAGTTTAAATTTTGAATTTTGAATTCACACATTTAATAATGGAAAATATTTCGAAAATCATAAAAACATTGTAGATTTGAACCCGCTCCTCTTGGAATCAATTCACGTTCTTCAGCCAATTAAGCAATTCTTTCTTATACGTCAATCCTTATGTATACTTGTTACATTTAATCTTTTGTTCTTAGTATCTCCAAAGGGATTACCAATTTTTACAAATTTCCACCACCCAACGATATATTATCTAAGAGTGAACATAATTAGATATAACATACGAGTATACGTTTCTAAGCAAGGATTTCCTTAACCATATATCCATTTAGATAGAATAGAACATATGAATTCAAAGAAAACCAATTACTTTTGATTTACAACTAGTATAAGGCACTGCCGAATAAAGAGCTCGTACCGTTCTTATTTTAACGAGCCACTAAATACATAAATCTATATGCTGACAGTGCCATTACTGGCGACTCCTAGGCACCGGCACCGGCACCGTACCGGTTGTTAAAACTGATGACTAAAGTATAGAAACAGCATTTCGAGACAGCTGTTTGGCCAAAGTTACTTATTAAGTACTAATACGATTTGGTTGTCATGTGAACTGCATTCTAGCTAACCGGATTCGACAGTGGGCGAGCTACCTACGAAACCTAGTCTTTGCTAATGCCTGAAAGTGAAGTGTTATAAGTAAATTTAGTTTATAGGAAAAATACCTGTACTGAATACACCATTCATTTAAAAAATATTCTTATATTATAAAGAAATACCTCCAATATACCTGAAATGAGTAATAATTCCATTATTATTTATATATTATATTAATATTAATGGGGGGCGGGGAACAAAGTGGGTCGTACCCACCCTAGAATAACCTGGTGCCTATCCCAGAAGAAACAATATTTACACGAACATATCTCAAAGTTCAAAGCTAAAGTCTAGAAAATATCTCGAGATACGCTAATGAATATAACCCATTACCGATTAATCTCATTGAAAAATTATTTTTTATTCAAAGATCATAAAATTGAACACACTTGAATTATTTAAACAAGTAATATTAAAACATGAAAAGTCAACCGTGAACAAAAGAGCGAGCTGTAGAAGACATTTATAAAAAAAATCATAATAATTAATTTATTCAGTAAATATCCTTTATTCTACTAGAAATGCTAGCTAGCATCGTTTGGAACTCGACCAAAATGACCGTATTTTATACAACTCCGTAGTAATTCTGGCAAAGAACTGTATACTCGTACAAGAAATGTTCCAATTTCTTTATATGGGAAAAGTATTTGGGAGGTGGCTTATTACTTTTGGAAACAATAACAGTGGGTGCAGATCGCGCTACAGATATTGTATTTCTTTGTGGTCTTATCAGTTATCGTTAGTAAATACTTGAGCTTAGTGTTTTAATACTGTTCTTAGTTTTATGAGAGTGCTGGAAAATCTACCAGGTTCGGTTTGGAGGGTCCAAGAGCTCCAAGATAATGATCATAAGATATTGTGTACAAATTGCATAGATATCATCAAGCCAAACAATAAGCATCTATACAAATACCAATTCTAAAACAATGTAAATAAAATCAAAATCAAATAAATCAGCTTTACTTGAGCAGATTCTGCAGGCAGAGGGAACCTAGTGTTAAGACACCCCGTCCCTTTGCCTCGACACCAACTGAAGAAATGGAAATGTAAATTTAAATTTATATTTCATTTCTTCGAGTGGGGATCGAACCCACAACCAGTCGATTTTACATTCACTTTGTGCTACGCCACGACTGTCTTAACAATGTATATCAGTATCAATTCTATAACAAAGTTCATTCCAGCTTCTTCATTCTTTTAGTACGTTTAATGGACAGTAGTAAAAATTTTGTGCAGTTAATGAAAGCTAATGGAATAATTGATGGTGTCCGTGCACTGCCGCTCGCTACTGGAACGACGAAACGAGTAAACGAGAACCTCAGCTGGTTGAAACAATCAATATTGACCGTTGAAGAAGTTTTTTTATATAAGAGATGTCTAGTTATAAGAATAAGAGACGTTTTACATCTCCTACATTCAAGGGTTTCTGGTAGAGATCTTTATTAGAGATAAGTTATCCATTGTACACATTTTTTCTGTTGTCATAAGTTTTCTGTACTTACTTTCTTGTGTGGTACATAAATAAATGAAAAAAAAAAAAAAAAGAATATAAAGAAATTTTGTCATATATTTTTTGTATATTATACAGATATACTTAACGTAAAGGAACACTTAAATATAATAGAATTATGTATAAAATTTTTAATATTTCATGCCTAACAACCAACATGTCTTTCTGATCTTTATTCTACTTTAAAAACTTCAATTATTGTTAGCCACTGACATTATGTACATCTGCAGCTCGTTCCTCGTTGTAGCTCCTACAAATCACACTAATGGTAGGACACATCACGACCGCTTGGAGTTAGCTGTTAGTGCTAACAATTCCAAATACCTCGAATTAGCTTTTTCAGCAATTGTTTTGTAAACAAAACTATACAGTCTATAAAACGCGCTAAAATAAAAGTTTTATACATTTACATAAAGAAGAACTCTCCTTTCTCCGGATTTATGTTTTGTTGTTTGTTATTGTTATATATTTTTCTATATTTTATGACACTAGATGACATAATTTAAATAATAATCATTTTTTTTAATCTACTTACACACGACGTTTTTTATATTAAACATTTTTTTACATTATCAATACTGAATACTGATAGCTTCACGCTGTCCCGTATATGGCAGGGTAGGCAAAGGCAACCTGGGGATCTAGTGATAACACACTTCCATTTTCCGTCGAATTTAATTACCTATACATATTTTGTAGTTTAATTATTAGAATTTTTTATCAATTTCTATTTTTATAGCAAAAAATACTGCTTCATTGTTTACATTGGATGGGTCCACTGACAGAAGTGTTTATTTTTCTAGGATTTGTCCCACGAGAATTTTTGTAAGAATTCTATTCAAACGATATCTTAGATAAAATATAATATATAGTGTTCTTATACAATAAAAACAATTTACTGTTATACGCACATGTATAGAGTTGCATATATTCAAAGGAGCAACCGTAGTGGATACTATACATAAGATATTCGACCTAAGTGCAAAGCAATTTAGGCTTATAACGTTATTCAACTAATAAATCAATTTGATCGTGACCTTCTCTTAACGTTTGAACGCGCAGATTCAAGCTATCTAATTCCGCTTTAAGGTACTCGTATCTTACATGTTGTTGGGTGAATATAAGTGAAAGTGCAATTAATTAATGGCTGATAACATAACTAGAGATTAGATATACGAAATTGGTATCTCATCTTGAAGTAAGGTAAGGTTCCTATTGGGAACCTTTTCTACATACTGTTAACTTATAATTTTTGTTTTAATGAAAATATTTTGAGTTTAAGTTAACGTCTGAAAATAGTTACAGCGGCATGCAATGACTCTAATTCGGACAGAAAGTAGAGAACGGAGTGTCTCGACCCATGTTTCTCTCTTATTGTACTGAATAGTTTTGTTCATTAGTTACGAATATTCAGATGGAAAATTAATCCCTAAATTATACTGTCAGATATTTCACACCTGATGACTTATGTGAGAATAACGTGAAATAACATTAGTTTATTATAGAGTTATTTCTAATACTTTTGTCAACAATTGGCACTTCAATTTCCCGAAGGCTTTTGTCATCCTTCTCGAATGATGGATACCTAGACGTCGGAAAGTATTACATACTTTCCGACGTCGTTATAATAATGTATTGTGATCGATAAAGTCCTTGGGGGTCTGGGTTTTTACAAGAAAAAACAGTAAATTAATGTTCGTGGCGATTTTCATTTTGTGTTATAAAATATTTAAAACTTTTTTTAGAGTTACTGTAAAAATTTCACCATAAGTTAAAATTTTCTATATTGATTGAAATGAGTAAGGTTTCTCATATTTTTGTGTAAGTACCGACCTACAGAAACTATATAAATAAATCAGAAAATAAAATAAGCATTGTCCATACTAAACAAAATAAGTTATTTACTTCCAATTTAAACAACTAGCAACACATTAGCAAACAAATAAAAGCAGACACAATACCATATCTCCTTATTTCCTTGTATGCAATAGTTCCTCTTTGTTATATAGAAACGTTTGTGGCGAAGAAGTCATGCTGTCAAGATCCAAGATAACTTTCTATGCGGCAAATCCCCTAGTGGCGATTTTGAGATTATGTGTGTACTGGGTACCCGTTGTACCTGCAGTATTATGCAATGCAGTACTAGGAAGCATAGTAAATATATTTGCGTTTTGATGTCTTCTGAAGCTATGGTGGCCATATAATTGAGATTTTTTATTTAGTATGTTTCTTTTTTTATGTTATCTATCTATATATATAAAAGGAAATGTTCTCACTTACTGAGTGAGGTAAGACGCACGCACAGCCGTAACCGCTGTGCGTAGAAACGTGAAATTTGGAGAGATGTTTATTTTCGTAATCTGGACATCCACTGAGAAAGGATTTTGAAAAATTTTAACCCTAAAGGGATGAAATAGGAGTTGAAAGTTTGTATGGATTTTTTTTGAATCGCCAACGATTTTTATGAAATTTGAAATTCAGACTCTTAAAAATATTTCATTGAACACGTGTTTCATGGTTTATTAGAATTCACCCCCTAAGGGTCCAAATAAGCGGGCATAGCTGCGCGCGTCCGCTAGTCAACGATATAGACACTATCATTGTGAGTTAAATGTCACTTAGAACATGTACTTATGTACATGTACATATTTGTCTTTCCGATTTGGTAAAAGCGGTGTTTGTCTTGAAATGCAGAGAGCAGAGGAATGAGTGAAATATGAACTGCAAAATACAGAATGTATGTCAAAATAATTGAATTAAGAGATTTTCTAAAAATAATTTTAAAAGAAAATTCAATTTACTAGTTCCAACTATAATTTTATTACATCTGTTTCTGTTAACCCCTATAATAAACATTAAAATAATTTCCCAATAGTAACAGGAAATCATATTTATTTACAACATTCTCCACCACATTAGCTCACAGGCAATATATCGAGTGCAACATTCGTATTCATGTATCGCAAAGCATGCGTAATGTGCATCGTTAATCTTTCGCGACGTGGTCAGAAGTTGTAGGGCGAGGCGTTATTGGCATTCAGTTTTAGATTATTTAAAACATCATAAAATTTTAAGAATATAGATTAAATATATTAATAACTTATTTCTTCAAAATGTTGATTTGGGCTTATAAGGAAACTAAGGCTCATATTTGTAAATCGCTCACAAGTCTAAAATCGATCTTGATATGCCGTTTTGATTCATAGATATATGTATAATTTATGACCGAAAACAATCTCAAGATCGATCTCAGGTTTTAAGAGTGATTTATAAAGCCTAAGATAGAGGTTCCTCAAAATATCTACGGAGACGAGCATTTTTTTTTTCAATTGACATTTTTAAATATTGTATAACAATAAAATTACTTTACCTTTATCCTTTACTTCCCCACATCAGATTTATATTTAGAATGAACCAAAGTGAATTTAGTCCATTATTAAATGACAAAAGCTCGTGCGGCCCGGGTGACCTTTTAAGTACATCCTTCTGACACGTGCCTGACATGCGTGACACTCTGAACAATGTGCTAGAAGCGGCTAAATTAGAATCCTGGAGTTGTAAGAGGGTGTCATGTCTTCTTACAAGATGTAAAGTAATTGTGAACAAAAACAACATTTTTATTACTTCATATAAGTATGTTTTATTAAAGAAAGTGTATACCTCTACATTAGTTAATTTTTAAATTGTTTAATGGTTTTAGAAATCAGTATACTTAGTAAGAGCTACTTTTATTCATATTTTAAAGCTCTTTTAACTATTAAAATGTAAAACATTAATATTTATTGAAACTACTCACGTTCCCAAATTCCGGCAACTCGACACCTACAAATTACAACTCACCCAATATATCTATGAGCTCCAAAAGTTGCCTATGAAGAGTATGAAGATAGAATCAATTGTAATTCCTTATTGCATTACTTAAAACATATATATTGCAATTCATTTCAAGAGTGCCACATTCAATATATTCTACCTATATAAAACTTATACCAAACAGATAATTCAATAACTATAGAAGAAAGTCCAAATTCAAAAGATAAGTTTTATAGAAGCATTCATTCGCGCGTATAAAATATAGCAGCTTAAATTTTATGTACCGCCCATTCGCGCCACTTAGAAATCCATTTTCGGAAGCAACAACTGTTTGTGGGAAATTTCGCAATTTGAGCTTTATTTGTGCGGTGCTATGGGCATAGAGATACTCGTTCTGATCGAGATCCCTGGGGGTTGATTATTCGTTTATTACTTACTGTATACCGCCTGTCCATCTCGGGTTTAGGTGCCCTCGGGATAACCATTCCATGGCAAACTTTAAGAGCTCTCAAACAGTTCGTTTTGACACTTTTACTGCATTTCTACTTGTTGCTAGTATTTTTGGTTGGTATTGGGAATTGAATAAGGAATAGACAATTTGTACACATCAAAAATGTATTACTTCAAATATTCTAATATTATTGAAATATTTTTTGTGCCAACCTTTTTTTATTATCTATTTAGAAACATGGTTTACGTGTTTGTATATTCAATATCTATATTATTGTTTAGTTGATTTCTAAATTAAAATTTAAGGTCAATGCACAAAAACTGGACAACTTTCAAATACTACACAGTATCAAACATCATGATTTCAAGACGACGAATAGTTTACTGCCTAAAAACAATTAATTAAATGAAATCTGTTTACAGTATTCACAATTTTTAAGACATTAAATAGAATGGGAGACTCAACGCCTCAACGTGTCTTATTACAATGAGAAAAATAAATTTTCCACGAGTGGGAATCGAATTCACAACCGCTACGTGTACAAAGATAAATAAAAAATACACAAGTACGTGCAATATCAGGTCAAGTGAATGGTCAGTCATTTAAATACAATAATAACTTTAAAATATAGCAATCTATCTATCTATTCCTATAATATCTATATGCTAATTATTATAAAAAAATGAATTAAACATTTCTTTTGATGTTATATTCGAGCTCATATGAGTTCTTTTTGAATGCATATGGTATGAAACTCATTCAGCAATTTCCATTGTCCCGACCCACATTAGTTCTGCGTACGTACTCGAAAGGGTCGCACTCAACCTTAAAACAAAGATTATAAATGTACAAATAGCATTTTAATTTTTAAAGTAAAATGCTAAACGTAAAAGGTTTTGAGATGAGTTTTTCATTTACTTTAATTGCCTTGATTTAGCTTAGGTGGTATATTTGGATTTTAGGGAACAAACGAATAAAAAAAAGATTTTTATCCTTTGTTATAGACTTATATAAACAAGGGGACAAAAAGATTTTTATCCGTTGTTATAGATTTATGTAAACACGTATACGTACGGCAATTTTTGTATAATTAATATCTTTATTTAATTTCTTAATATTCGATAAATTATTTAAATCACAAACTATAGTTATCTATTATTTTTGCTATTGGAAAATCGTTTTTCCTTTTCTTTGTATTTTATTACCAGAGTGTAAAATAGATACCAACACACCTCATATCTACACTTTAACGCCAATATCTTTTAGAATTGCTAATAATTTATGACACAATTTAAATACTGCGAAACAATAACTATACATACTTATTACTCCATTATCTTTAGAGGTAAGCTAATAATAATCAAAAGCGCCGCTGTCTTAAAGGCTGACCAATAAATATATCAGTTCCAAAAGGCATAATGAAAAACCAGTAGTTTCGTAAGACGCCCACGGTGTTTGCTCAATGCTAGTCGATATCTCCATTGTAATATGATCTAAGACCTACTTTTTTTGCTACTTGGGTCAAAATTAAAAAGTGGGTTATGTGTAACGGGTCATTTTTATTTAGATATCTATTCATATTGAAGCTTTTTTTGCTTTTAATCATATTTCAAACCTTGACATGTAATAGTAAAAACCATAATGTTATAGTTGCCACACGTTTCAATACCATTGATTCTGCATTTGGTTTTCATACTACTTTGTTTATTTGGTAGATAATACAATTTATTGTTTGTCATTTAAACAAAATATTATTAGAAGGTCAGTAGGTCCAATTTAATATATCAATTTAAACCTACTCCCACTATATGGATAAGTAAAAAAATTGGGTATACATTAGCATGCAAGAACCTTCATAAATTGAAGGTTAAATAATATTTTTTAATAAAGTGTATCGTATCTATAGGCTATTACTTATTCGGCGGAAAGTGACGAGCTGAGTGTCTTAACAACAGGCTCCCTCTGTGAAAGAAAAAAATCTATAGGTTCATATATAAACATATGAATACATTATAAATATTTATGCCATCCCTTTAGGCAAACCCTTTTTCCGTGAAACAATCACCTCATGCAAAATATGTCTTTGACGCGAGCGAAACCATTGAAACTTCAAAGGTAATTAGTTTCCCGAAAATCGATTCCGCCGCGAGAGCGGTGTAATTATACAGAAAATTCCAAAAACATGGAGAGTGGATGAGTAAACGCCGCGATATAAACACTTACGTCGTTTTATATTATTAACTAGCGGCCCGCCCGCGGCTTCGCCCGCGTGAACTACGTTATGATTAATTTCTGTCTCCATGGGTACCTACGTCCTATAAGTGACGTCCATGCAAAATTTGAGACTCCTAGCAATTGTAGTAACGAAGTTTCATACAAACTTTCAACCCCAAAAACAACCCCTTAGAAGTCGAATATTGCAAATTCCCGTCTTAACGAGCACCTACGTCCTATAAATAACGCCTATGCAAAATTTGAGACTCCTAGCATTTATAGTAACGAAGTTTCATACAAATTTTCGGCCCCAAAAACAACCCCTTAGAAGTCGAATATTGCAAATTCCCGTCTTAGCGAGCACCTACGTCCTATAAATAACTCCTATGCAAAATTTGAGATTTCTAGCACATGTAGTTTCTGAGATTTCGTGATGAGTGAGTGACCTTTCGATTTTATATATATAGATAAAAAATATATTTTATTAAAGTTAAAATAATACAATATTATTATTTACATTAATAATTATTATTTGAACCACAAATTTTCATTGTAGAATGTTACATTTATACAATACGATAGAATAGATTTATTATTCATCGGCTTATGGTAACCATCTCCCAGTTTCTTAGGTATTTACATATATTATAAAAATACTTTGTTGCATATTGTATTCGAATCGACATTTTTTTATATAAACATAAAATAAATATATGCAATATGCATGTTTTTAGCAGAGTGGGCAGAAGGGAGCTCTAGCACCGCCCAGTGTCCGTGATATTCCGTGTTGAGTGACGAAACTTACTTAGTTACATACAACACACACAAACACAAATATAAATTTAATCGTTTCATAAATAAAATCAAAAATAAAACTTTCCGTCCAGGACATTTCACATTTTCATCACATTGTTGATATAACATTTCCTGAATGTAAAAACTCGTAATAGAACGATCAATTCACATTTCCATTTCCTTGCGAGAGAAATTTGTTTACACTTCACTCGCAGCGATCGATCGCTGTCTCTGGAGTCTTGAAGCTTTACTACGGTGTGAGCTTTATATATTATGTTTGCGGCATACAATATCTAAATTAATAAAATTGTTATATAATCAACATTTTAGTTTATTTTATTATTTATTTAACCAGGCCAGTCGTGCGCAGGGGCACAAAGTGTGAATGTAAACACTACTGGTTGTGGGTTCGATCCCCACTCGAGGAAATGAAACATTTATTTAAATTTACATTTCCATTTCTTCGCTCTGATGTCGAGGCAATGCCTGTCTGACGCTATGCCTCCAGAATTCGGTAGAATGTAGGGAATGGAGTATGTTAACACTAGTTTGCATCTGCCTACCCTGTTATGTGCGGGATACAACGTGAAGCTGTTTTTTTTATTTAACCAGATTTAGTGGAATCTTAAGACCCATTTTTCGACCAACTTTCGAGATATTGCGTACTTACTGCTTAGTGGCGTTAACTTAACGACGCGCTTTGTCTTATTACCAAAGCGCGGAAATAAAAATAATTCTTTCTCTCGAGAAGGAATCGAATCCACGATTGCTACGCTTTGACGACCTCAAAGAGATAAATATAAATATAAGCCCCAAGTATGATATAAACCCAGGCTCATCGTAACTGTAACACGACGGCGCGGCGTGAAGGAAATACTAAATCATGATTTATGAGTAAACACTTACTAAATCTTTATTGTAGATATACTAAATCGTCATGGAAGTGGGTTAATTAGCACTTATTAAAACTAACAATTTTAAAGTGTCTTCAAATATATTTTACTGTTCTTACTCTATTTATTACAACAAACAAGCTAATATATACTGGTATAATCAATTCTATTTTAAGCATTTAAAACTATGGTATAATCTTAATCAGGTTTTGTAATATTTAAAATTACTATGTCACTCAAGCACATGTACGTAAGTAGAACCTCTAAGCTGGTTCCCTTGACATTTTCTATATGGGTATGACGTCGAGTACTATTTATACATATATCTATTAGCTTATTAAGCGATAAGATAAATTATAATAGAGCAAGATAAGTAAAACGTTATTTTAATAATTCAGTCTACCCTCAATTTTTTAAGGAAATTTTACTTTTAATGGCTATTTATATTTAGGTATGAAAAAATAATTGACATCATCATCAGCTTCACGTTGTATCCCGTATATAGAAGGGTAGGCAGAAAGTATCTAGAGTTAAGACTCTCCGTTCCCCATGTTTGCAGAACATTTCGAGGCATTGCGTGTGGCAGAACTCAACGCCTTTTAAAAAAAAATTGAATGGTAGAAACTGATTTATCAAAATTCCTGAACACGTGGTCGAACACAAGCAATGTGAAGCAATCAAGTATTGAATCTTGCAATCATCCCGTTATTATTTGCAGAGAAATGCCTTTTGTTATGTCCAGGTATGACTGTAATACTAGAGTATCTGCCTCGTAACTGTAACTGAGTGCGCTTGCTTTGAACCAAGATAAAGATTTTCGTTGATATCCAACTCTGCATATCAGATTTGCATTGATTTTGCAATCGATCAGAGTTACAAAGGAGTTTTTTAATAGGGCCATTTGTGATTAGTGGCGATCCTGGCGCAGAAGCACAAGGGTGTAACGACGGTTTTGGATTCGACCCCAAATTTTTTTGTTCTGGGCGAGACGAAATCTGGAATTTCAGGCAAAAGCCCGGCGTTGAGTTCCGCCCCTCAACAACGCATTGCCTCGAAACACTCGGCGGAAATTGGGAAAGGGGGAGGTGGGAGTGTCCTAACACTAGGTTCGTCATGCTATATGCGGGATACAGCGAGAACCTGATCCTTGATTACTGCTAAATATTTCATATGTAATTTTAATTATGCTTACCAGTTTATTAAGTGATAATGGGATAAATTATCAAATAGATTGCCTCTTAATTCATCGTTCATTTGTAAGATTCGAACAGAGCCTTTAATGGTTGTTAAGCATGCGATCTATCGCTATCTAACAAAAACATTAATTTATATTGCCTTATAAGGAAGAGTACCATAACAATCTCAATGCAATGCAGGGATTTAATAAAAACAATAGAAACTTTCATTTTTTGTGATGTTTCTATATGTAGATATTTTAATTAAAATAGTTGATGGGCTAAATTGCTTGCAACTTCCTTTAATGGACTAGTTATAGGCCTTGTGCTTGATAACAACTGGTCATGTCAATCATTAAGTTACTTCTTATCTCATCTTTACGTTTCCTCAGCAACCAGTTTTTCAAGTTTAATGTGCTTCCTTTGCCATTTACAAAAGATATAAAATATAAAAATAATACAAATATGTGACATTATAATGTTATATGGCGCCAGCCTAATTACATGTACCTAGGTACAATCAATGGTGTCGTTTTATTAATTTTAATACATATTTTTTTTATCATCTTCTCGCTGTATCCCGCTCACAACTGGGTAGACAGAGGGAACCTAGTGCTAAGACACTCGATTCCTCTCGAATTCTCTTTCTATATAAATTTGTTCAATATAAACGGAAAATTAATTACAAAAAAATGATTACGTTGTAAACTGAACAAGCAAAAACTAGGACAGTTTTTGGCTGACTGCCATGTAATTATGCTTCGTCAAAAACGAATTCTGGTGGAACGCAAGTAAGCACGAGATTTTAAAGAATAGCCTAATTAACGAGCGAGCGAATACATCTCGAAGCATATGCATTTTCGCGGGCTTTGCAATCAAAGAGTCAACTTTGAAATGTCGGCTTATTATCTCGTTGAAGCACCGCGCCCTGATGTAAACTAGCAGTCGCTTGATGATAATTGGTTCAAAATATCGGTCAGAGAATGGTCTCTCTAAAACAACGATAACCTGTATGTACCGGTTAACGGAAACAATGATATTACGTTAATAACAAATTATTGAGGCCGTTTGGCATAGGGGCACAAGCGTGTGATTGAAACGCTAAGGTTGTGGGTTCGATTCGGCAAATAGAAAACGGAGTGTCTTGACACTAGGTTTCCTCTGCCTATACTCTTATATGCGAGATACAGTGTGAAGATGACAAAAAATAATAATACATATATGTTTAATTATGCAACTATTGAAATTCCTGCAACAGCCTACTTGTAATAAAGTTTAAGCTTTTAAGTACTTGCCTTACTTCGGTAAAGGACAGAGATTAATTATAATATCAACAAAACATTTAAATAAAACAAACTTTTACTAAGCTGTACCTAACAGTTCGAAAGTCGCAATTTCTCGTCCTCTTACCTTTGCTTCTTTTGCATAATTAATTCTACGGTAACTTTTATTAAATTAATATTGTTAGAATGTACAATTAAAATATTTTAATTATTTTCACACGTTTTCGGTTAATTAAATATGTTTGGGTGAAAAATATAGAACTTAGGAGATTATAATAAAAAAAAAGTCATAACAGGTCTGCAAGAATTTCTGTTTACTAGGGCGATTAGATTAGGAAATCGAATCCACAACCACTGCATCACTATGGAAACAATTTATTAAATGTTAATTCAAATTGGAACTTAATATACCTATGTTTTATATATTATCTTCCAAACATAAAAGTTAAAAACAATATATTCTACTAGTAAATTTTACGAAAAACAATCTGGCCAACAGTTAACGGCTTTTATGGCATATTCAATTCTAGTACCTACAAGCTGTCAATTCGAGTCACGCATGACACTACATTTTTCGATGTACGAGTATGATTTACGTTACTTTCACTAGAAAGGTAACTTATCTATATAATAATTACTATGGGAATATAGCAAATATAATGCCATTACTATAAGATTTACACAAAAATATATATTTAGTATATAAAATTATTTACTATATGTTTTTAATGCTAACTATTACAACAAACAGCTGATTAGCGATAAGGCCGCCTTTTGTGTGTCAATTGTTATATTTTTGTTGTTTTTACACACTTCGTTTTTTTCTTAATGTGTAATTGTGCACAATAAAGTGTAAATAAAATAAATAAATAAACATCTTTAATTATCAAACCGTGTCATACTTAAATACAAATTTACTATTAAAAAAAATAGATAAAATTACAAAATTGGGACACGAATTAAATAATTGCGTTATAATCAATTTATTACACAAACTAAGATTAACTTGTTCTGATTTCTTTGTCAGTACTAACTACATACGAGTATAGTATATGAAGTAATGTGGCTCGTTGCTTGTGAAATGCGCACACGCACACCTCAGGTTTCGATATGACAGAATCTATCTATCAAACGATCAGCTCGAAGTACTCTCTCACGTCGCGTCGGTAGAGTAACCTACATACTTGTACGCACATAATTTCAACGACATTAATTATTAGAGAGGCTTTTTTTTGTTGGAGATCTTGCTAGTATATTTATATACATAGTACATACATAAATAAACGAAATCTTATCGTCTTGTAGTTCGTTCGTTCGTATCGTGTCTAATATAATATAATAAAGAAAAATGTAATTTATTCATATAATTTATCTTAAATATTTATTTTGTTTTTTTATTACGTATTAAAGAAAACTATAAATATACCCTATATAGGTTATAGTTATTAGAAATACATAAAATTTGATGTTAAGTTAATTGTTTTCATAATGGAGAACACATCAAAATAATATTATGTTATCAAAAATTTATAAAGTAATTAATAAAACATAATATATATGTAATTCCAGAATGTTGATATGACGCATATTTTAAAATGTCAATTGCCGATTAAATGATGTAAGAGTTTTTATTTTAGTATCAAAACATAAAAATATAAAATAATAAAATAGCAGAACAGGCAGAGGAAACCTGAAAACCTGGTATTAAGACCTGTTCCTCTGTTCTCCACTTTCCGCCTAATTTTGGAGGCATTGTGTGTTGAGTGACGGGACTCTTTAAAAAAAATACTATACCTAAAAGCAATCACTAAACGAGAAAAACGTCACAATTTTCCTCATTTTCACAGAATACTTAACAGATTAATTAATTTTAAAACTAACAGAAGCACCATCGCCTTAATAAAGTTTCTTATTTTTTAAATCCTAATTAATGACTCGTATCGCAAGCTTCGGGCTAAGCGCAGCCGGTCGTCGCGCTGTCAACTTGCCTCTGCCCGCACATTAATTACTGCCGTATTCGCTCTAAATTGATCGCTTCCCTATTTCAAATAGTCATGTTCAATTCGTTAAAGTTGCACGTTTCGTTTTAAATTGTATTTGAAGAGGTTCACTCAAGTATCTGGACGGTAGCATGTTAAGATTCTATAAAAAAAAATCTGCGTCACGCTAGGCAGAGGGTAGTGTTAATACACTCCGTTCCCCACTTTCTGCAGAATTATGGAAGCATAGCATTTTGAGTGGCAGAGCTCATCGCCGCGCTTTGCCTCGACACCAGAGCGAAGAAATGGAAATATAAACGTAAATAAATATTTCACTTCTTCGAGTGAGGATCGAACCCACAACCGTCCCGTTACAGTCACACCCATATTCCCCCTTGCCACGACGGTGTCTATTTAAGATTCTATAAATATTGCTTATTTTATTTATATTTAATACTGAAACTTTAATACACTAAAAATATCTATATGTTTTATAAAAATTACTAAACTGACTTCGTCAATAACTAATTTTGAGCTTTCTTTTGTAGTTTTTACGCATACAAGTCAGCTTAGTCACCGACAATTCGTACTAGCTGTCGTCATAACGTTCTCACAATAAGGAAAATCCTTCTCATACTATATCTATAGTAATATAATCGAAAAAAAAATATTTGAAGTACTTAGTTACAATATTATTACTAAACACAATAGAATTTTAACTCAATTTACTTCTCTCATCTATGTTTATGTTATAATTTGCTCTTAGTATATGTTCATATAGTATATGTTCATATATAATAGAGTCTCAGGAGACTAGAAATCAATCCGGTGACCCATTGACACGAAACAAGCAATAGACTAGAGGTCTATTGTATGCAAACATCGTATCTAATTATATCTCTGCCTCTTCGCAATACACTCGCTACGAATATACTGTTATGGTGGCTTCTGTTACACAAATATAGATCAATTGGTCAATAATGTGAAGGCAGTGTTGTGTGACGATATTAGGTATTTATATTCTGTTGAGAGAGACTTTTGATTTTTATGTATGGCATGTATATGTGAAAATAGATGGTTGCACATACAGTTTAATATTACATGAAACTATATTAATCCCAAGTTATAGATGATAAACTCTTTCAAAATTATAATTGATAAAAATATTATTTCACGGTTTGTATTTTCTATTTTGCTATTTATAAAAGATTAACATAATATGTGTGAATATGTCGAAAAATCGTTCTATAAGAAATACACAACGAACCTTAAAAGTTCTTCAAAATAACTGAATACAATAAAATTAAAACTTTGCAGGTTAAACCTACATTAGCTTACGTATTATATATTCTTAGTCGTATATTTCCATTTTCTCGATCCCAATTGTTATGTTATTTTATGCAGATTAACTAATTTTCTATTTTACTATTTAAAGCTCTTTAAGTTAAACTTAAATAAGAATATTCCCAAATAGTATAGATAAATCACCTACATATACGAAAGAACTAATTCACGATCTGGTCAAGATATCATAAAACATGAATGACGCAGAAAGACAAAAACATAAGGAAATGCCGAACAAGGTGCGTGGCCGGCTTGACCATACATGGTTATAGTAAAATCTCATGCTAGTTGTTGAAAATGTATTCTTTCTTTTGAACAACTATATTTTTTCTTTTTTTATATCTTTTCTTAAATACTTTTCAGAGTGCGTAATACTCGTATACTGTCAAATTACGAAAAATTAAAAACTTGACACATGTCAAAATATATTTAAAATATTATAAAATGTTATTGCTTACAACTCATTATATTGTATATTCAATTAAAATACAATTATTTTCTGAATCCCGCAATCAGCAGGGTAGACAGAACATACCTAGTGTTAAGACACTCCGTTCCCAGCTCTCAACAAAGTTTAAGTTATAATGATGTTAAATACAAAATTACATTTCCAATCGTTGCCAATAATATTTCTACTACAATAGAGCTAAATTATGTGGGATGTATGCCTCACGGCTGGCTCTGACATGCTACTCGCCCACCTAAACCACTTCTGACCGACGTCTGTTCTCTAGCTCGCTATCATTCCTCAGGTTTGACCGTTCCTTTATCACCTAGATGCTTCCTACTGTAATAATTCTAGTGAACAGAGTTGTTAGTGCCCTCATCGTATATCATAGCTGTTAATCTCGCTCTTGGTTCATTATAAAATAAACATTATCTTTAAAGTTATTTTATACGTGTCATGTATTTTAAGTACAGTCATCATGACAATAAATTATTATTATTTTTTATTTATTTTTTGCCTCGATACCAGAGCGAAGAAATGGAAATATACATTTAAATAAATATTTCATTTCCTCGAATAGGGGTCGAATCCACGACCAGTCGTGTTTACAGTCACATTTTGTGAACTTACTCGGTTAAAACACTACTGTACAATATTCAATACACCTTAAACTTATAGTAACATTTATTCATGAATGTACTGTAAAATCTATAATAATAATAATAATCAATTCAAAATATAGCTTTGTTTAATTCTCTAATAAAGACTTTCATAATTTGTTACGTTATTACGGCACCCGTAACCAATAACAACCTAACCTAACTAATGCAAAGCCGACACCAAGCAATTTGGAATACAAAAATATGTTTTTGTATACTAAACTGGAACATTTATTATTTCTTGTTTACAATCTTATTGACATAACTAGTAAATTATTAACTGGAACACCGTTAGGCTTTACGTTATTGTCAACAGTTATCGTAAAATTATGTGCGTTTGAAACGGCCTAATTAATATCCATATTATAGGTGAATAGGCTGTTTGAGAATTATAAATCTTTGGCTATACGGTCATTTATAAGGCTGGCATTGCATCGGCTTGACCCGTTGTGAACAATTCGCAATGTTTCTGCGTTGATTGCACTCTGGTTTATGTTGCACCCATCAATTGTAGTATCATAAATCGTTATTATTCTTCTTTAGTTAGATATAACCAGCTAACTATACTTTTTAGAAAACATATAAAAATCCTAAGTGTGGAATAACACTTTAGAAATGTAAAAAATATCAAACGAAACAAAATGTAAAAATAATATTCTGGAAACAATTATTGAATTATATAAATTGTTGCATATGTATCAAATTTATGAATTTTAAAAAAATATGTATTAATAATACAATAAAACGTTTATAATTTTTCTTCTGACCGTAGATGAAATGTAAACAATAGCCATTGCGAGTCCATCGCGCGAGAACGTACTTTTTAATTGGTTAACGATTACCTAAGATTAATGGTTGAAAACTTGCTTAGTGGTGTGTTAATTCTTGTAGAGTCTAATCTAGATTAATTGTTCGCTAACACAAACCTATTTAGAGGAAATATTTTACTTCAATCTCTTACAAAATATATTATTAAGATATCAAAAGTAATAGAGGTATATAGTTTAATATCGTCTGGTAAATCTTCTAAGCTATTTTAGTACGTTTGTAGCTAAATTGGCTAAAGACATGGAAAATTATCCATATATTTATCCAACCAACAAACCAAACTAATCTAGAGTTATACTACCAGGGCTAAACTACGCATACTTCTTGGTCGAATAAACACTGAGTTCATTTGTATTTTTGATTTTAAAAATGCAGCGTTAGGTTACACTATCCTGTAATGAGATTACATTTGTTATTAAATACGATACAGTTTCGTATAAAATACAAAATGCAAAAAATATATGAAAAGTTATTTAATTTCTTATATTATTTCTCATAGGTCAAAAAAAGTTACCTTCTAATATTTAGTCGACGTTACGAGTATGTAGTATTAATAAACATTTTGTTTTCTTATTTACAGGAATTGAAAGAGAGCTTCAACTATGGGTTGTTCTGTCCGCCAGTCAACGGGAAAGCCGGGAAGTTCCTGGATGAAGAGCGTCGTCTTGGGGACTACCCGTTCAATGGACCTGTTGGATACCTTGAGGTACGATATAATTTTCGATTGTCATAGTTGTTAACTTACAGACATTTACATAATTACATATCACTCATTTGTGCGAGAATTATGTATGTTCACTCTTTTCGAATATTGAAGAGGCAATCAAAGTATTTAAACAGTGTTTCCGCATACATTGCTATATTTTACTTCTAAAATAAAGCGCAATTATATCGTTGTTCTAAGAGTTTCTGGTCTGCGTTCTTTGGTCCTGGGTGCAAATTTGTCTGTCTTATTAAAACAACACGTGGATGGCTCTTTAGCCCAAGAATACTCAAAGTTGCAAAATTTTATAGAATTGGGATATGTTATGTGGATATTACTGAATTTTATTACCTACCGAAAAGCTGAAACTGAAATAACTTTGTAAATATTAGTTTTTTATGACAGTTAAAACGTAATGAATATTAAACATAAAGTTTCTTTTTTATTTTACAACTTTTTATTACACACACTTCATTCTCCCAAAGAAGGTATTAAGTGCACTAAATTGCACAAATTGCTTGCCAGCCCTGCTCCTATGTATGCCATAAGTTTTCTGACCATTTAAATTTCAAAACACTATTAATTATAATGCATTAGCCTGCACACCGTATACTGCAATAACAAAAATATTTATGACCAGACCCAGTAAGTGGTTGCTTTAGACACCCATATTATTTAGCGTATAATTAAATGATTTATTTCAGAATAAAATTGTTGTTTTATCAGTAAAACAGATATGAAATTAAATTGCTTCATTGTAATACAAAATTTAAAATCAACTTAATTTCAGTGGTTTTTGGAAATGGTGGATGTTTAAAACACTCATTTAAATTTAGATGCAGTTGTAAAGCAGCGGTACAGCTGACTGGTTGTAAATGCGACGGTTGTGGGTTCGATTCCCATTCGGGAAAATTAATTATTTTTTAAATTAATTACTCTGGTAATAAGACAAAGCGCGGCGTTAAGTTTCACTGATCAACACGCAATGTCTCGCAAACAGAGAAACGCAGGAAATAGATGTTTATAATAGATTAATACGGAACTGAATCGCTTTGTTTATTTGGTTTAATATGCTAATTGCTACATTTTTTTTCTCTTCACTATTTTACAGTTAAAGTACAAACGACGTGTTTACAAAATGTTGAAGCTCGACGAAAAAACTTTGAAGGCGTTACACTCGCGGGCCAACTTACGACGGTTCCTCGAGCACGTGACACACGGACAGATAGACAAAATTACGAAGGCCTGTGCTAAAGGATTGGATCCGAATTTTCATTGTCAAGACACTGGCGGTAAGCAAATACTTATCTAAATTTATTGAAAAATAATTGAAAATAGTTTAATACGTAAAAATAATGATAAGAAATTAAACTTTAAATGGAAAAGACAATTCGAGAAATCTATGGGTTCGCATATACCTCCAAAATTCCTGAATCGATTTTTATGAAACTTGGACAAATAAATAAAACCTAAATGGGAATATTACGTTTAAATAAAAAAAAATATCTCGATGTCACTTTTACACATACATACATCCGCAAGGCACACGTGCTTGAATTGAAAGCCTTAATTTAATACACTTGTTAAACTGATAATCTCCATTTTTGAAGTCAGTTAAAAACCAATCAAGAAGCAGCTATTATATCTTCTAATAAGTCTGTTATAGCCATAATAAGACAGTTGACAGAACTGATATTAAGCAAGTAGTACGAAATATTGCACCTGCGGTTAGAAACGCAAGTCACGACTCCCAATTCGCTCTAATAACCCACGGTTCGTTCATTCAATTCAGTTCAGGATCAAACGACTTGTTTCACGTACAGAAGCTATTTTAATCATTATGTAGGTACACCATGTATTATCTTCCATTGTTCTCCATACACTTAGCTAACTACTGGTTTCTTGTAATGCGAAAATTATACACGCTAATATGGACTTTATATGAAAAATCTAAAGCATTATTCACTATGGACGGTGAAAAATTTTTCAACTTCAATAGCATTGTATTAATTTTCATTGTTATGCCATACTGTATCAATCTCAATGGTGTGGATAATCCGAGATAAATGCTTTGACCTTGGAAACGACTGAAACCAATTTAGTATTACATACAATAGTTTTGTGAACGCGTGTTATGTTTCACGCTTCACGCGAGAATATTGATTACGTGAAATAAAAGCGAGTTTCAAATGGTAATTGTTTATTTTAATGAAAATTTATTTTTCCGTATTAGGCTATTGTTTTCTTTTGGGAACAAAAAAAAAGTTAATAAAGCAACAGTTTTTAAAGTAAACTCGTGTTATTGAATAATACATTTACAATATACACCTAATTAAAGAAGATTTTTTTTTTATATTTTAAGAAACTTTATTTTTAAGTTATGTACAACTCAAAATAGTATATTTAGTATTTTTTATAAAACATTATATTCTACAAGAAAGTTTATTTTCTTATATTCCTAATTGCACTTAAATATATATTACAATTGAAATACTACGATATTATTGATGACCCATAAATATTTATGCAAATTCTTTTTAAAATACTATTCCTAGACCTAAATGATAGTTAAGGCATTCATCCCGTGCGGGGATCGTGACGTTTTATTAGAGCAAATTGCAGTAGCACCAGTGATTACGAAACAACTAGTAGTAATACAATTTCAAAGACATTGAGAATTAATTTCTTATGTATATGTATATCTCAAAGCTATGTAGATTATGTTTACCATTTGCAATCGTATGCTTATTGTATATATTATATTGAAATTATGTCGAGAACTTTGTATGGTAGAGAATTTAAATTAATATGCATATTGTAAGCCACAGATTAAATCAACTTTACTTATTAAAAAAAACATTGGTATTAACTGTTGTACTAAGTACTACTTACTTTCACTTTACATAATATATGTTTTAATTGAATTTCTTTCACTTAAAATAAGATGCAGATATGAAACATGCAAATAAAACTTCTACTATAAAACACCTTTCTCATTTTAGAAACACCACTAACAATCGCAGCCGGCCTAAAATCCCCTGGTAAGATACTAATAGCTCTCGTAAATGGTGGAGCACTGCTCGACTACCGAACCAAAGACGGCAGCACGGCTATGCACAGGGCTGTCGAAAAGAATTCCTTGGAAGCTGTGAAGACACTATTGGAACTTGGCGCATCACCAAACTACAAAGACGGCAAAGGATTAACGCCCTTATATTTGTCTGTAACGAACAAAACTGATCCGTTATTGTGTGAAACGTTGTTGCACGATCATGCGACGATTGGGGCGACCGATTTGCAAGGATGGCAGGAAGTGCATCAGGTAATTATAGGGTACAATATGTAGCAGGGTAAATAGAGATATTACGTTTCTTTATTTTTCTTTCATCATGCACCAGGCAGGACAAGAATCTACTGTTTTCTCAAAGAAGTGCATAAGCTATGGGCAAACAATATTATTCTACGATTGTTCGTAAAATAAATATTGTTTTGGATATAAGAAGCAATATCATATTACTATTATATCAATAAACAATTAGCTTCTGGTATCACGTTACTTTAATAGCAGTCAGCTAATGCGTTGTACGGGGTATAGACTGTCATATTTGATTTCAGATAAAAGTTTCCTAGTTTTTGAGTAAAAGTACAAACATTAATCCTCACAAACTAATTCTAAATGTATTTTAAAATAAGAAAGTTTGGGAAGTAAAACAGTCGATTAAAAATAACTATATTATTTATGAACATTTAACAATTACAGGCATGTCGCAATGGTTTAGTCCAGCATCTCGATCATCTTCTATTCTACGGTGCCGATATGAATGGTAGAAATGCATCAGGAAACACCCCACTCCATGTTTGCGCGGTGAACGCTCAGGACTCGTGTGCAAGACAGCTACTGTTCAGAGGATGCGATAAGGAGTCCTTGAACTTTGCTAACCAAACACCTTATCAGGTAAGAGATAATAGTGTTTTCTTTCTTTTATTTTATAATTATTTTACTTTGTGAAATTAAGTACTGTTGATGTTTGTTATAAGTTTTTGTATTATTAATTTATTATTAAAGAAAACAATTGATTCTAAACTTACTTTCAATGTAAGCTATACTATATTATAATGAATAAAAAAATGCGTATTTTGAACAATTTGTTAATTCCCATTTATTTTTTATAGTAGGTAACGTAATCTGCATCAAATGAAAAAAAAAATGGCAACATTTGCAGAATTCACTTAAGTAATACAGATTGTAATTAAGCCAACGTTGTTAAAATAAACTTCATTTTTATAGGTACTCAAAAGTTTTTTGCTTTTAAATTTAATAATTTATAGTTTTTTACGTTCATTTATTTACATGTCATTTAATCATTTCACTGCAAGAATACACACCAAATTTATTATAAAAAATGTCGGTTTATATATTTATTATTATTAAATATTGTGTATATAGTAACTAAATTTTAATTGCTATTTTTGTTAACATTGGTAAAATTAAAATTCCAGGTGGCAGTAATAGCTGGCAATTTAGAACTTGCTGAAGTCATAAAGAATTACAAATCAGAAGAAGTTGGTGAGTTATATCCATTTGTTGTGCATGTACTTGGCTGCTTCTTTATAAATATATTTTATTATTTTAACGGATGGACTATGCATTTTTTTCTGCGCCAAATCAGAGTTTAAATGTTAAATTTAAAAGTGTGTAATAATGAATGTGTAATATGAATTCATGTTATTCATTGATTTGTTTATTTTTTTATATTCTTTAAAATTTTTACTACATTTATCGACAGAAATGGACTAAGTTACGACATAAATATGTATTTTTTAAGGACTTGTGTCTAATTTACGTCGAAAAATTGGCTTTTTTTTAACAACCTTGGCTTAATTATACATGCTTAAGTGGATTCTGTATGAGTTGTATATGTTGTATTTCTTTTTCTTATTTGACGCAGATTACGTTTCTAATTTACAGGTTAAAAGCACGTGGCTTTATATAGTAATAGTGTGTAATTTTATTTACATATATTATAGTATAGAATTGTGCGATATTGCATGAGACCATCCATCTATCTATCGAATATTTCTATTCCATTGCTTACTATCATTATATGGTGATGGTTGTATATACTATGAACCTAGTTACATACGTATCTACCTATTATGTATAAGTATAACAATTGTGAAAGTCGTATCTAAATTATAAATTAGTACTAAGTATTTTATGTATATATACAGGTGTATTTTCTGTTGTCGTCATGTATTATTTGTATAACGTTTATTGTTATTAATATTATAATAATTGTTATTTATTTTATAGCACGTTTATTTTCGTTGTAATTTAAAAAGCGGGAAGAGTTATATTATTAATAATTAATTATGTATTGTTTTTTTCCGCACGTTTTTTTACTATTTTTGTTTGGTGGGTAACGAATCGATTGCAGTGCCTTTTCGGGGTCCGCCGCGGTACAATCCGAAGAGGAGGTCAGGAGCGTGGGGCGGCTGGTGGTCGGCCGGGGATCGCTCATCTTTGGCCTCGTCTACACGAATTCCGGCAGAATTGGACGCCATCTTGCGAAGACCTCAGCTGTCAACGAATTCTCCGTGCAGTTTAGACCGCCCATTTTCCTCCGCCTCGTCAAGCATCAGCGACGCGAGCCACCCCAGCCATGAAGATGATGCCAGTATAATTACAGGTACTTGGCCCGAGTGAACAACCATCACCATGCACCGACCATTCACCGTCGCATGTTCTGTGTTCATGTAAATAATAGATGTTACCACGATCCGCTTGTCCGCTTCGTTCCTTTCGAATTACTCGTATTTTAGGGTGCCCCTTTGTACCATGTTAGGTATAGGTATTGTTTTGACCCTTGTGTGTTTTTTAATATGAAATATTTTTTATTTTAACAAATTCTAAATTCAAGAAATACAAACAAATTTATAACGTTAAAAAGCCGTCTAGCTTATCAATTTAACAAGCAAATCGCAAAAAGTTTAGGACAAAAAAATATAAAGGCCGTGCCACACGGTCATCCTAATCCGCGCGTTACCACGCGACCAACAGATAAGAGCGCGGGCGACACCAGCGACATTATATCGGACTCGAGCGGCGTCGGCACCTCCACGTCAGACACCACGTGCTCGCTGCAGCCCGCCACCGCCGTGTGTCTCACGCCCTACGACCCCGCCGCGCCCGGACACCTGCGTCTTAACCAGGGGGACATCATTGAAGGTATATCTGAAATTATCTCTATACTAGCCGTGTTTAAGTTGATAAGTCAGGTTCCGTACAATAATTTTAAATTATCATATAAATCGATTATAGGATTAGTAAACAGCTAAATCGATAGCTTTATTTTACAATAGAAAACAAACTTGTGCTTTTGAAATTATTATCTTGCTAAAATGTAGTTCTTTAGTATAAGAACTAGTTTTCCTAAAAAATATGATTATAAAAATGATGTACATACGACTTATCAATTCACGCCTGGTACGCCTATTGATTGATTCATATAATTGGAAACGCGTCTATAGGAAATGCCAGTTCTATTTTTTATTTTAGTTGAAAGTTAGTCATTATAGGAGACACTCCTATAGTAGGCATGCACGCTAATTAGTGCGCTAGAGGCTTAGTACTTTTTAAATAGCGAAGTTTAATATAATATAAGTGATATACTCGTATATAAAATGAAGGAACGTTCAAATTATAATCATTGCACTGACTAATAATGTTTGTGATTTGTCAAGTGACTAACAATTTTTAACAATGACTGAAATTACATTTACCTTTCAATACATTACCATATAACTAAAACATTAAAATATAACTAATTTAATGAAAAAATATAAATTATTGAATTTTACATTTCAAATAATATTTTTATTATTTTGGCATATTTTTACTATATTTTGGTTTAAACAATAAAAATAGTATAATAAAAATAATAACAAAACTAGATTAAGTATTTTTATTACAAATGATCTAAATCAATAGTAACGGGAGCGACGGACGACGGTCTGCTGGAAGGGTCGCTGCGCGGTGTGAGCGGGCTGTTCCCCGCGCACTGCGTGCAGGAGGTGCGGTTGCGACAAAACGCGCATTTACATCAGGTCTGGATCTGCCTTTATATTTTCATTGTATCTTTAGTAAATATTCATGTTTTTTTTTTCAGCTTCACAATGTACTCCTATAAAAGAGAAGACTTTATGCCAAGTTACTTTTTCCCACTTTCCACCTGAATTCGAAACTTTGCGAGTTGGCGTTTAGAAATCAACGCAGCTCATTGTCTTGCCAGAACACGAAAATGGAAATAATTCTATTTTTAAATATTTACTTTGTTATAAATTATTTTTAACTTATTTAAACTGTTGTTAACTGCACTTTGTAAAGTGATATATAAATTGGTTTTTGATTGTAAATTTAAAAGTGAAACTGTGGATGTGTAGTTTAAGAGTGGAATAAAGGTTTTCTTTACCTTGCTTCTCAGCATTTTTTTAATTCTTATAAACCATTGTAACTACTCATATAAATAATTTTAATCATATAAATGTTCATACAAAAAATAGTCAAAATATTTGTGTAGAAATAAACTAGATTTAAAAAATAGGACAATTCATTATTTACTTTATCTAAATAAAAAAAACTACAAATATTGCAGGTGCTATCATCAGGGCCTATCCACCATTCGAGGGTGACAGGTCGACGAGAAATGGCACTCAGCAAAACATACAGTGCCACAGCGCCGAGGATAAAAAAGACGTGAGTAAATATTCTTTTTATTTTTAGGTTCACGTAAATGTGACAGGTTGTTAGTTAAATTTCCACTCGAGGAAATAAAATATTTTTATTTTCTTGCTCTGGTATTAAGGAAAAACCCAGCTTTGAATCCCCCCAATCCTCAACGCCATACCTCAAAAACACAACGGAAAGTGGAGATCGGAGGTTCTTAACACTAGGTTCTCTCTGCCTATTCTAGAATATAGCTATTGTTAAAAAAATAATTCCTCAAAAATTTACTTAAAAAAATCCATTTACAACACAAGACAAGTCAGATGTCAACAGTCTATCATGTAACAATACAATTGTCTACTAAACAATTCTTTCAATTTAGCAAACACTGTAGTTTGTAAACAACATAATTTAATTTGAATGTTGTTCATACTTACCGTTGCCGCTTAGTATCAATGTGCATATCAAAACAAGTGTTCAAACGCGCCTTCACTAATAGTACTATCGGATTAAGAACAATATGCTATTCAAAAATTCTTCGAAAGTTACTTATAAAAAGCGAAAGGTAAACGTTTAAGTAACTCTATAATTAATGTATATGTTAAGCAAATTAGATATAATAATAAGATAACAAAGAATACGGACCAAGTGTCTGTAGTGGTTATAGTATTAATAACAACAAAGAAGCTTAACTCTTAAGATATGTTTAATCTTTCGTTATTCAGTAGTTTTGTGTCCTGAATAAGATATTGTGGGTGACGGCATAATTATGTCCACTTGACAAGTGTGAGGACGTCCTCAGAGGACAGGCTGATGACGATGATGATGATGATGATGATATATTTCCAAACTCCCAATATATTTTTGTATAGATTATTATACCGATATTTTTATAGGCACAATAAACAAATGGTTATTAAAGTTGAACACGGTTTATTAAAAATAATAGAAAATGAAGGTAAAATATTCATTTAAGTTTTTGCACCAAACCAATTTCGTTTAATTACGTAACGCTAAATTTACATATCTATAGATAATGATGAGTCGTTCTCATGTGTTTTATACCGAGATTTATTAATAATACAAAATAATAAATAATTATAATGTATTTTATAATAATTGGACTAAAATTTACAAGTTGTGTAAAATTAAATGTCAAGTTTAAACCTGTAAATGAATATAAAATAATGTATGTATATATATGTATAAATACAGAAAAAAATAGGATGTTAGGTAACGCGATGATTTATGAGATTACAATAGCCTCACTCGGTAATATAATATTAGAAATAATCCATATCCGCTGGAGCCTGATGTTTTGTTGTATTTAATTACATATCGCTACAACGAGCGCAATCCACGTATTGCTTAGACTATTGCAAAAAATATTCAAGTTTTTAACACAAGAAAGTTATTTAATTCATTTAAATTAACCTTTTAGCTGTTTTTTTTATTAGATTTGAGATACATTTTGGTTATTTATAGTGACCACAATTTACTAAGTGATAGTTGAAGACGAGTGAAGTGCGAATAAATAATTTGGTTTGTTTATAAAACGCGTTGATCTCCGGAACCATTAATAGGATTTTAAAATAATCTTTTTTGTACACAACATTCATAAGAAAAGTTTTCTAGTAGTTTTATCATCTTATCAAATCTATCTTATTCCCAGTTACGGCAATATGGAAACAAAAACCGTAGTTCTCCACCGAGCCCGTCGTGGTTTCGGTTTCGTATTGCGCGGTGCCAAAGCCTCATCCCCACTTATGGAGCTACGTCCGTCAGAGAGGTGTCCAGCGCTGCAGTACTTGGATGATGTGGACGCAGGCGGGGTGGCTGACCGAGCTGGTTTGAAGAAGGGAGATTTTTTGATTGCTGTAAGTATTTTATCATTAGGTTAAAAAATTGTATTTTAAAAAGAGCAATTGTTGAGGTTCCCGTTACTCAGCTGATCGCTGATCTCAGCAGTCCGAGTCGATGGTTACTTCCTGTAGTATCTTTTAAAATATTATTTTTAAATTGTCATAATAGTACCTATATTAATTGCGGATGAATGAAAGATATTAAAATATTACAGTTAGTATATTTATTAAATTGTTTATGAGAGAATGAAATATCAGTAGATACATATTTAAAGGCGGTAATTATTAAATTATTTTAGAATAGAAAAATATTCCTCAAAGGTAAAGTGAAAACATTAAAGTTGATTATTATTTAATAATATATATATAATTTTTTATCAATATAAATAATTGTAAATTCAAGTAACGTTGGTAATCAAGATGAAATTAATAAATTATACAATTACTAAAAGAAAAATAATCGTAATTTATATTATTATACGTTTTATTCTTTATAAGTTTTACAATCACTTAAAACAATTATTTAAAACCTTCAATACCTACCCACAAACGTATAAAAATATAATTATATTTATTAAAGATTTCTCATTAAAAGCTTTTTTACATACATATAATTGTAATTTATGATTTTAATACAATAATTTTATGCGGCGGATAAAACTATTGTATTAAAATGATCCGCATGAAATTATTTGTCGATGACTGCCAGTAAACACTTAAAAACGGACTGTAGCCCGTAAAATCATGTATAAATAATAAAAAGATAAAATAATATATAGATAAGTAAGGCCATCGTAGTACAGCAGCTCGACATAAACGCGGTTTTGAGTTGGAATCCTGTTCGAAAAAAGAATTATTCGTATTTTCTCGCTCTGGTAACAAGACGTCTCGAAGATCAACGACTCAACACACTTGCTTTGGGAACAGAACGTCTCAATACTAGGTTCCCTCTGCCGATTTAAAATTTCTTATCATATAGAAAATCTCTTTCGTTCGCCAGATCAACGGCGAGGACGTGTCGGCCGCATCGCACGAGCACGTGGTGGAGCTGATACGCGGCTCCGGCGCACTCGTCTCCATGACCGTCGTGTCGCTCAACGGTCACGGTTTGTAGCGTCTCATTGTTCATGTAAACATATGTTATGTAATAGTCTATTAATTGTTTCTTTAATTTTTTTTTAAGGGTAAAACAGAAAAGTTTGTAGTGTATGTAATATTTAAATAGTAGCATTGATATTGTAAAGAGTAATTATTGAATTTGCTTGGTTTCTTAGCAGAGCTGCTTTCTGAGCCGTTCATTGCCTTATGAAATGTGATTGCAAAAGTCTATTTCAACCAAGAACGTTTTTAATTTACTAATACAATTAAGTAATTGATTAAAATTTTAAAAGAATTTTCTCCACAATGCAATCCAACTTATACTTTGAAAAATCTGAATTAATAATGAAAGGAATACCTCAATATATATTATTAAATTTTCAATAATTAAATACATATAACATTCATTCCAGAGTCAATAAGAAAAAAAAACCAGTATATCAAACAACTTCTTTATTATTTTGAAGTACCCACAAACAACAATACTAAACAGATTCCACAAATTTAAATAACAATACAATAATGCTTAAATATAAAATTAGCATAATTTGTGTTTCAAATTAATCAATAAATATGATTATACTCATGTTTATTTACTATTACAGCGTTTAACGCCGAAAGCGCGTGTACGGTACCGGCCAGCAAGTCCCAAACACAGCTGTCGAACTCTGGACGGCCGTACGCCGCTACTTTACCGAGGAAGGCTGCTGCTGGTAATTTATATATTAATACTATTAAAGCATATAAAAAATTGAATATAGCGGTTATTGAACCGTCGCCCTAACTTCATGGGAGGTTTCCAATATTTAAGTAATACACTTTTAAAGTTTTAACTTTATAAGTATATTCTTAAGTTCACCCTGTATCCCACACTTAGCATGGCAGGCAGAGGGGATCTGGGAACCTAGTGGTAAAACCCTCCGCGCCCATTAAGACACTTCCGTTCCCCTCTTTTCGCCTAATTCGTTACGGGTTGAGTAGTGGAAATCAACGCTGTCCTTTACCTTGAAGGGAATGGAGTGTTATAACACAAGACTCACCCTCCTTAACATACAAAATTTAAAATATTTCATTTCCCGAACTGAAATCGAACCCACAATCGTCGCATTGCCTGTCGCCACCGCACCACGAGATCGTATAATTTAGTATATTATATAATACAAAATTGTGTCAGGTCGCAGCCCCGCGCCCGCGCCTCCGCGCCGCGACCCGCGCACCACGCTGAGCGTGGGCCGCGCCAGGGCCAAGTCTATGGTCGCTGGACTCGGTAACACTTTTTTATTTATAATTTAATTATTATATTATTTAGTTAGTATACAAGAAAAACAAGAAAAGCTTCATTCTGTTTCCTACATAGCGGGGTAGGATGACAGAACCTATTATAGCATATGTTAAATGTATAAAATATAAATGATTGTCCTTAAAATATTTTATTAATTAGCAAATCTATATAATAATAAAAAATACAAAAAAATATAAATTAAAAAATTCTCTTTTTTATGCAAAAAAATTACCGAAAAGAAAACCGAAATCATCATAATAAAAAATTTCGAAAATTAACCGTATATCATAATGTTCCTATAGAAAATGGTGGTGAAAAAGAAGAGAGCTGTGAGCCGTTGAGCGTAGCAGGCAAGTCGTCGTCTGCCGAATCTGTACAGTTACATGGCGGTAGCAATAGTGAGTGTTGTTTATATTTGTATTTTATTTTATTGATTTTATTAATTAAAAGATTTTACGTTACGGTACGACACAAATATAGATAATACTAATAATACAATTTGTATTAATTTTTTTATTCGAACTTTTAATGTGACCACGAACTTTTGAACCGACCTATGTAGTATATTCTTAAATTAAATACTATATGCAATAAAGTTCTTAGATTGCTTCATCGATAAGTAGGTACATCTACATACAAATGACAGCGTATATGGTAATTACAGGCAACACGCCAGCGCAGGGCACGCCGGTGGCGCCGCGCACGGCCTCTATCCGCGCGCGCCCCGCCTCCGGGCGCATCACGGCCGCCGAGCTCGAGGAGCTGTTCCAGAGGCAGGCTGACGCCGATCACGCGTACGTATATGTGTATACTAATACACATCTAATTATTTATTGTTTTTAAAACTATATAGTTCTATGTTTTATAACTATTTATTGTTTTTTATTTTTTTACTCATGTTTCTCGCAGTATATTAGCCACGATGTATTCATTATCTATTCGTTATATGTAAACACTTATATGCGTGACATATGACATATATTAATAAGGGAAATGACTCTAATCGCAGTTACAGTGGGGTACACCGAAAAGATCAACCTGATGTCATATAGCCTACAACCTTTTTAGTTATTTAATAAATAGACTATACAACACAAACAAAATTTTACTTATAATTTTAACCAAAAATTGTATTGTGATTAGGGAATTCAACCAAACATAATCTGTTAACTTCATAATATTATAAATATCCTAATTAAAATGATAATTTCGTTCTTCCAGCGGCGGTGCAATGATGACCCGGTCAGCGTTTCAAGATAATGGAGCCTCTCCGCACGCCTCACCGCCGGCCTCCCCTCGAGCCAGGGTTTATGCTTCTGTCGCTGACATGAAACGGAATAAAACTAAGGTAAGCTTATAATAAGACTATAGTAGCTTTGAAATTAAACGAAACCTGGAAAATGAGCATGAGCTACCTTACCTTCTGTACCCGTTCCCAGCATCCCACTGGTTGTGGGTTCGATCCCTAATCTTGGAAGTGAAATATTTATTCAAATTTATATTCTCAATTCTTCGCTCTGGTATCGAGGCAAAGCGCGGCGGCAATGCCTCCAGAGTTCGGCAAAAAGTGGGGAAAGAGTGTCTTAACACTAGGTTCCCTCAGCCTGCCCTGCTGTGTGCGGGATACAGTGTGAAGCTGATTTGATTTATTTTCGACTCTGTTTATCGAGTTGAATGTAAAAATAATGATAGCTTTATGTTCATTCGAAGATTCAAAAGTGCTTGCTAAAGTCTCTTAGAATAACAAATATATTGGATTTGAATAAATAAAATTGACGTCTACAGTTGCTGACCAAGTCTACCGGCACGCTGCGTCGCGACTTCCACTCGACCCCGGACCTGGCGGCGGAGCATGCGGCGCGGCCCCCGCGCACGCGGTCCAGTGAGGATGTACACGGTACTAATATTTTACTATTTTTCATTATTTCATTTATTATTTTTATTTGACCGTTTTGACAAGACAAAACTTAACATAATTTCAATAACTAAACATAGATAATGTCTTGAATTCAAAGGGAAAGCAGTGATCGACGGTATTTTTATCTCCCTGCTATATGTAGGATACAGCGATAGACTGCATAAATTGAACTATATGAACTTTACCAATTTTAAAGGCATCTTGAATGGCGGTACTCAATCCTGCGCCGAGGATATTAAATAATTCATTCATCTAAGTGGGATCGAACCCACAACCGTGTTACGGTCAGACGCTGTCTTACTAGTGACTACGGCACCAAACAGCTTCAATGTAATAAAGTTCTTAGATTGCTCAATTTCATTCAAATTCATTTTAAATAATGATTAATTATGATTAATTGGTGTATATTGGCACTATACACTAATCATTAAGCTCAAAATAAATAAGTCTCCCTCCACCCTAGAAGGCCCGCGCGGCCCTCCCCCCTCTGAGGCTCCTCCGCCTCCCCCCGGCGCGCCCGCCTCCTCCTTCAGGCCGGCCGCCGCCGCCAAGCTGTACGCCTCGCCGAGGGACCTGGCCGCTGTGGCGTACCGACCCACCGCTGAACTTAGTGTGAGTTGTCTTATTGTAATGAAACTATATTTTTTGTTATAACAATAATAAATTATCAGTTTAAACGAAAATTACACTATACAGCGTAATATATTTTTTGTAGTTTTTGAACATTAAACACTACAAACCTTACCCATCCCCAGTGGGGATGGAGGGGAAGTGTAAGTGTCTTGACGGGAACGAACCCTCTGTCTACCCTGTAATGTGTGGGATACAGATTGAAGTTTATATATATGCATATAAAATGTGTATATCTATTTGTATAGGCTCGTGCGGGCCCGCGCTCGTGGTCAGGTCCGACGCGCGCATCCTCCGCCGACGACGCGACGCACCAGTACGCGCAACCCATCACACTGCACGGCGCCTTCGTGAGACAGGTGAGTTTTTATTCCATCATATTTTAGTGGATTCATTTTACAGAAGAGATTGGTTTAAGTAGTAAATCGAAAATGTTACAATTCTTCTATTATATCTAATGATCTCTGTTAACTTATTAAATTATAAGATCATTTATAGGATAAATGTAAGAGAGTCAATATAATAAATAAACCAACCAAAATATTTTTTTTTAAATCTAGTTAAGCATGTTTAATGTAAACAAAATAACGAAATGATTTACCTTATTTAGTTTGTAATGTATCTGTTATATATTTTTATATACTACATAACATTTGCAACTAATTCATACATACATTTTTTTTAAGATATTTCAACTGATTTCTAAATAATTCATAATTTAATTTCCATGTCCACTATTCTTTTACTACTGAAAAGTATCTATAAGTTATAATTTCAAATTTTGTTTACCCAAATTATAAAATAGAATCACAATCGTCCACAGAACTCGACACCCGCGCCGCCCATCCCCGAGCCCGACTACAGCATGTCGGAGTCGGATGAGGACGCGCCCAAGCGCAGCGCTGACGCGCCCGTCGCCGAGACCAGCGCTAATAGCAACACTAGGTATCAATATTTATACTTCACTCCGTATCTCACACGTAGCACGATAGGTAAGGAGAACCTGGGGTAGATAGTGTTAAAATTCTCCGTTCCCATTTGGATACTTTCGTTTCGCACTTTAATATATTAGAAAAGTGTAAAATAAATAGAACAAACAATATGAATATGTTATATTAAATTACGTATTATATAATATTGCGTAGTAATGAGACGTTTGGTTAGTGTTGTTTTTATTGTTTTATTTTCAGGGATTAGCTGTTTAAGCAGCAAGTTTTCTTAAAATGTGTTACAGTTTCAGGAAACCATTTTACTCAACAATATATGAATATGAAGGAGAAGTTCGTTAGTAGTTTATAGAGATTGCATATTTTAGGACAGGTATAGTCTAAAATTATATCACAGACATTTTCGTACAGCTTCTGTCCTTGTCTTTTGGGGATGTCATCAAATTACAAATCACTATTGGGTTATCACTTACAATTAACAGTTTTCACCATTTATATTTTTTGTACAAAGTTTACAGAATTTTAAGTTTGATATAACAATAACGATTGAATTTTTATAATAAAAGTTGATCATTTGTTGTAATTACATTTCTTTAATTTTATTTAAATGCATATTCTTCGTGTTTAATTTCTGTTTAGATCACGACTGTTTATGTCTTATCGATATTAACGTTTCGCTTAAATAATCCTAAGACATCATTTACAAATAAAATAATTGGTAATTCGAATATTCTTCATTCCAGCGGCAGCAGTTCCGGCTCCGGCTCAGCATCGATGCAGCACTCGTTCTCCGTGGACGAGATACAAAAAATCCGCACGAGGCTGAAGTCGTCGCGCTCGTGCGGCGACGAGTTGTCCGCCTCGCTGGAGCGCGACGATGGCGACAACTCGTCCTCGGGCGTGTCCTCCGACCAGGAGGCGGCCGCGCGACCGCGCCGCGACAAGGTGTCCTTCTGTGCCTCCGTCACCGTCAAGTCCGGCAACGACGTCATCAGCACCGAGCCCGTGCACTCGTCCTCCGAGAGCCTGGCGCTGCCGCCCATGCAGCGCCACAACTCGCTGACGCGCAAGCGCGCCGCCGCCGCGCTCGTGCGCGCGGGCGGGCGCGGGCGCTCCGCCGCCGAGCGCCTGGGTGTGGACGTGGACAAGGCGCCGGGGCGCGGGCGCGCCGTGGTGTCACTGGCGCAACTGCCGCCGCCACCCGAGGAGGAGGCGGAGGGCGCACCCCCGCCCGCGCCGCCCGTGCTGGCGCCGCCGCCGCAGTTCAGCGACCGCGTGCGCGTCGTGGCCGCACTGCCCAAACGCGCGCACCTGCACTAGTCCGGACGGACCCCGAAACAAGCCAAAGATTTATAGTATTTATTATTGAGACGTTCTTATATAGTTGAAGCTAATTTTTATACATTCCCTTATTAATTGTAGTACCCTCTGAGTCTATTTATTGCGCCCCCCTCAGCGACGCGAACGAGTGCCATCGTGACTATTGTTTTGTAATATTTTTTATATTCATATGTATATGTAAATATTGAACGTGCGTCGGGAGAGCGGACGAGGAGTCTGTATATACAAATATATATCCGGCCAACGAGATCGAGATGAGATACGATATAATCGCAATATTTATACATATACTTTGTTATTATTGAAATCTATTCGTGTTTTAAAAGGAAATAATTATTTGATTCGTCCAATGTGAGTACACTTGCGGTCCGCTCTCCCGACGCGCTCTTGATTCCGTGCTTTAGTGCGTCGTCCATTGTAATGTACATTTTATATTAGCTCTGCTTGTGCCGTGATTTCAAATAAAAAGTAACGCTAAATAAATGATATTAAATAAAGAAATACAAAATAATATATTATTTATAACTTTTTAAATTCTATGTCACATTACACAAACAAGTTACTTATTGAAATGACGTCACGGACAGAAAAGAAATTTTACGAATATATGTATGTATAACACCAATATTTAAAATTTTTGTACTCTGATTATTTAAATACATACCATATTTATAGATTATTAGAAAGTGCTGCGGTTTGATTACTAACTCGAGAACAATCTTCGATGACGTGTTGAGTTAATTTTCTTTCAGAAAATTTACAAAACTGTCCCAAAGTCTTGGAAGACCTCCTCTAGATGTATAATAAATAGATAAATAAAAATAGGCTTTCGTCTCTTTGGAAAACGTATTTTAGATCTACATTATATAATGATATTAAAATAAAATCTTTTCTATATTCTGAGTATAAATTCAAAGACTTTAAAATAAGCATATCGGAGGTAATCGGTCTAAACTCTAAATAATTGCACCCGCAGCAATGCTTTCTTAGTTTAGACTGCACTCGCGACATATTGCAACTTGTCGCTAATAAATTCAAGGCCTGGATGATTTGCAATTATGAATCGAATAGTGGAGATACAACTAGGAATTGCCTCGACGGAATTATCGTACTATAGCCAAGATGGCGCGGGCGCAGTGCGACTCTTTATGAACTCCACTCTCTTTTGATAACATTCTTATATTATACAATACAATTTATAGACCGTTAGCGGTATTTCCTTTTGTAATAGACTGGGGTAGAGGTATTAAAACAGTAAGGTAGTGGTGGCGCTGGCGCCCGCGCCGCTAGCCGAATTCTAGCATATTACTAAGTAAAGTCCAGTATTACTCGAGTCGAGTCAAATATTACTTGGTGGAATCGACTATTATTCGAGTCGTGTCGAGTATTACTTAGTGAAGTCGAGTGTAGTGGGTCGCGTAGGACCCTTCGCGTACGATTAGCACAATCGATTCATTTCCATTATCGATGTATTATTGAGTTACTCTTCTTGTCACTAATTTAAGTTGTATAAATGTATTGTCTACTTAAGGCATAGATAGGTAGTAGTAATTATATTAGGGCAATATTGATGATTCTAGACTAACCGAAGGGGACTGGACGGTTTTTGCCAAATTTCTGCTTCAAAATACTGTCTTAAACCATTATTTATGTATCTCATTTAATATTTCTTAACTTACATAATTTTAAAACATTTAAAAGTGCCTACATTTTATTCTTTTGTTACACATAATCGATTTTTAAATAAGTCTATATAAATTGTATTACATCTACCATTCTATGTTTTGAAGTGGAAATTTTGAACCAAAAAAGCAACCCCGTCACGTTTTGTATAATATATACCAATAATTGTGTTTTACATTTCATTTGAATCTCAGTATCGGACGTGTAACTACAACTTGGTATACTTTCAAATGAAAAATAAATGTTTCATCACTTTATGTGTGTATTATTTGCCTAATTAATATTAATACTTATTCGATAATATATAATATATCAAATAATATTTTATTTACCTTTAAAAAAATATAATTCACCACAATATTCTACGCTATATAATACTTTTAGGAATTGAATAGTAGTTTTTATAAGGAGATCGATTTTTTAAGATTATGTTAAATAAAAACTAAACTATATTTTTTAAGAATATTAATTTACTAATAATTGTACGAAAAATACAATTTATGTTTTAAAACTAAACATAATATAAATAAGACACATCAGGACGGCTCGGATATTATCACAATCATTAGATCTCTCTGAAATGACAAAGCGGTATGGCCCTTATTCCCCACTCTTAAAGTCCATGTATAAGGCAATATCATCTATTTTAACGAGTCTTCGATAGTCCACGGTTTCACCGCACATTGGACACTTGCTTTCATCTCGTAAAAGTCTGGAAAATAAAAATAAATCATTACATATTTATTTATAGAATCATAGAATATTAGAAATTTGAATTAAATAAATAAAAAGTTATAGATATGCTAATTGTATATATAATACACTGTATTATGGGAGACTGTTCGGATTTACCAGCAGACAGGGAAGGTTGTAAGGCTAAAGTAGTTTATTTAATACTTCATAGAATTTAAAGATTCCCGTATGACGATTTTAAGAACAAGAAAATTTTAACAGATAAGTATGCGACTTGCTTTGCTGATGAAATGTTTCTTATCTGCCAATATACTCTATAAACAAGAGACAGTATGCAGGCCCTCAAAAATCAAGCAACAGCCGCTCGAAAGTGTGAAATTTTTTTTATGGTAATAATAATAATTGGTCGAACCTTTTCTAAGAAAATTTGATACATGTTAAAATATAAAAGTTTTTTCTGTCTACAAATCAAGTTTTAATTACTTACTCTTTGAATTCCGAATAAATAGCAGGGAAGTCGCATTCAGGGCACGCAGTCAGATCATCTTTAACTATATGCAGTCCCTACAAATTAACATTATAATATGTAAAATGGAAAAAAATGTTTTTTCAGCTTAGTTATTGCTGTTAGATTTTTTGCTACGAAATGAGTGCAATAACATTTTTTACGTACTTAGAAAAGCTTTAATGCTTTATTTTTAGGTTCACACTATCCTGCACATGTCAGAGGAACCTAATATTAAGACTCTGTTCTCCAAATCTTCTAAATAGAGCGAGGAAATAAAAATAATCCATTTATCCGAGTGGGAATTGAACTCACCACCTCTTCCTTCCTTTAATTCTCAAGAAAAGTAAGTAGTCGTATACTCACAGTAGCAATACAAAAGGGCAGTGTGGCCTCGCACCGTCCACAGTGCAGATCGGCCACGGGCAGGGGGTGCCCGCAGCGCGCGCAGGGCGCCTCAGGCTCCGGCGAGGGCTCTCCGCGCGCGCCGTGACGCACTACTGACTCGATCTTTTTGGTGTATTTTGGGTCTATCTGTTATATGAATGTTATATTAAAAGTTGCTGTTCATCGAATCGTTACTTTTTTTGGTTGTTCAAAAATATAAGAAAAAAAAAATTCAAATGTTTAACTAAAGGCATGAGTCAAACCCGCGCTTGTATAGTCGTGGGAGTAAAAATCAATATTCAGAATTCAGCGTCACTTTGTGTCATATACAAACTGTTGCCGTGAATAACACTTAGCGTCGCACTCTACTGTACTTTAGTGTTGTGATCGGGCTATGTAGGTCCCTGTGTAGGTGTCTAAAATACGCATTCTGCGCAAGTGTCCGCGTGTACCTCCAATAAATAATTCATAAGGTCGGTCTTGTCGGGCTATAAAAAAAATACCAGTGGCCTGTAGTCGGGCCTCATGAGCGCGCGCGCACACTTGACGGCCGCGTGTTTGAGTCCTGCGCGGGAACACTCGATCACGGCAGACGTCAGGATGGACACTTGATCTGCTCAAATTTCAAATTAGTGTTTTTATTTAGTAATATAGAATAATAATCGTGAATTTGATTTTCTTTGTATAATATAAGTCAAGTAAAGTTTGAAATAAAATTATTTTACACATTACTAAACATTACCTAAACTTAAATATTTTTTTAGCTTCACACAATTGATTTTAGATTTTGCGTCCAATGGTCGACAAATTGCGAGTTGAGTGGTGGTGCCTTGTTGCCAGAGCGGGGATATAAAAATAATTAATTTCCATGTGTGAGAATGAAGGTTACAACCATTGTCTTTACAGTCGAACGCTGTCCCTTTACGTCGTTGCTTTTGAGCTACATGGTGAGTCTTAAGAAAAAAGAACTTGACAAGAGTTGAGAAATAAAAGGTACATAGTATGTCTCACGTTGCAGCGCGGGAAAGTACGCGACGTCCGCAGCGGTGCGCAGCAGCAGGCGCGCCGCCAGCTCGTGGCGGCCGCGGCGCACGTGCGTTCGGACCTGGAACAGATATATATTAAATAATTCTTACAGTACGGTAAACGAGTCGTGGCCGCCCTGAAGCTAGCTGTAGATGGCTACCGCAGCCATGGTTTTACATTTTTTTCTTTCTTGTCTTTTCTTTCCAACTGCAAAATGCGCAAAAAACAATCGTACGGAGTAATTTAAATATGTTTCAAAAACAAATAAATATTGTCTGTTCTTTATTTTGAATTTGCTTAAAACCTAGTTATATTAAAAAGACATTAACAACTACTATCGTGGACAAGACAATGACTGGCTGAATACACTATAGTTGTATTTTCCACTAGATCGTATATTGGAGATTTTTTTTGCTTTATGTTGTATCCTATAATACCTAGAACTGTAACTGTAGTGAAAAGACTGTAGTGTTAAAACGCATCCGTTCTTCCCTTTTCGCTGAGTTAGGAAGGCATTATGTGTTGAGTAGCAGAACTCAACGCCGCGCTTTGCCTCGAAACGAGAAATGGAAGAATATTAAATTTCGTCGGGTGCGAATCAAGCCCACAACCTGTCGCATTTAAGAAGAAGAAAGTTAAATAAAAAATTAAAATTATAAAGAAAACATAGAAAACAAATAAAAATATAACAATTATTCATATTAAAGGAAAACATAGAAAACAAATAAAAATATAACAATTATTCATATTAAAGGAAAACATCGAAACTATGTCTTTATAATCATATAAGTGTAGTTAGTAAAAAAGAAGCTAACAAAATGTATGTAGCACGTCTCTAAAGGCAACAATACCAGTATATAGGAGTGCAGCACGGCGAGAGCCCGCGCCAGGTCAGCGGGCGGAGCGGCGCGACGCGCGCGCAAGGCGCCCACCAGCGAGCGTGCCACGTCGCGCGCCGAGCGGTAGCGCCCCACCGTACACTCCGAAGACGATATTATTACCTGCAATATGGAAGAAATAATCTGGCAAATCAGAAAACAGGAAAAAGGATCCTGAAAAAGGGCACCGCGCCGTGGTGCTGTGAAATGCGTCTGATTATAATTATTACCATTTCCTCGCTCGGGCAGATAAATCATGGCGATAAGTTCCCTCTGTCTACTGAGACGCTCTAAGCTGTAAAAAACTTTATAACTACGACAATTTATATAATTATTTTTAGCACAAACTTTATTTAATATTTTAATAGTCATATAGATAAACCTACCGCAGTTTTAGCAGCTTCAGAAAATTGTTTCTTAGCCATGTACAGCCGGAACAAATGTCGTGGATCTTTTGGATTACCGTCTGTTTCACCGAGCAAAAATTCTATTAACCTGTAAAACAAACCATTTTTATGATATACACACATAAATAACAACTTTTAAATAAAACAATATGAAAATATTTTGTGCAATTTAACAAATCTGTACTATAAGTATAGTATACTTATATTATAAAACTGGAAAGTTTGTTTGCTTGAATGCGCTAATGTAATAATGTTATATATTTTTAAATATGTACCTTCTAGTCAGTCTATCATCGTCGCTAGCAGCGGCCGCATCTATCGCGATGGTCACAGCTTCATTTTCCTCCGTGTCCGTTGATCCCGCCTTCAACAAATGAGTCATCGCCTTGTTATACTCGCCGGCGTGAAAAAAGAACTTGCCCGCCAATAAATTATTCTTTTCCCCTTCAAAATGCAACGCAAGACTCTTAAAATCCTCGGACCTCGCTTGCGACGTTTGTATTAAAATCTCTCCATACAATTGTAATTTTCCATTTTTCCTCGCCAATTGGAACGCTTCGTCGTAACATAGCGACATAACCAAAAACTTTATAGCGGACGTCGGATCGTCAGTATTCTGGAAATAATTGGCCACCATTTTGGCGCCTTGCACCGATTTCGTCTCTTGCACTAAGTTGACCGCTTCGTCGATGTCGTCCAGTTTGTCTAAGTTCAGACGAATCGCCGATTCGAAATCTTGAGCTTTCAAATATGACTTTAAAGCGTCACTGTATCTACCCTCCGCTTCTTTTGCTTTAGCGTATTGTAAATGAATACTGGGTGAATTAATCTTGGGTATCAGAGACTCGACTTTGAGCCACGATTTTAGTTTAATGTATAAAGATGCGGCTTTCTCTGTATTTCCGGCGTGATCGTACAGAGCTGCTGCGTGCGAATATTGTTTTTCCTCTTCAAGTAATTGAGCACAGTCTTTTAACAAGTTAGTATCGTGGGAATACTTCATGGCAGTAGTGACTCCTCTCATGATGTCACCGCATCGTATGGACATGCGTGCGATACCGGTTTCACATTTCGCGTTATGTTCTTTAACTTTTGTGTCGTTTGGTTTATTTGTGATAATGCTTTTTTCGTATGTCGCTAATGCTTCATGGAAATCAGCTCTGCAAATTTAATGGCAATAAAATTTATAAAATGGCAACGTTTTTAATTATCATAAGTAACAATTATTATAAATAGTTGTTTATAAAATATTAAAAAACTCGTAAACTCGTAAATATTCGTTTTATAATTTTATTTAAAATTATGAATATATGTGACTTTGCGTTAAGGATAAACCGTGAAGTTAAAGTAAAGTTCATACACAGCTTATTATATCTCTCATTACATTAAGGGCTTATCTAGACGGCGCATTTTATTTGCCTCCCAAATCGCGCTATCCAATACTAGAGGCTCATTATCAGTAAGCGTAAAGTGAGGAGGTCAACCAACGTGAGCTCCAAGTGCGTGGCCTGGTGGAGTAGAAGCGCGGGCGCGCGGTCGGGCCACGCTGCCGCCGCCGCTGCCGCGCGCGCCCATTCTCCTCGCGCCGCGTGCAGCTCCACGGCTAGTGGGCCCACACCACCCGTGCCGCCCGCCTCCAGCCAGCGCGCCGCCGCGTCGCCGTTGCCAAGGCACGCACACATCATTCCGCTGGGAATAAAATAAACAGTATATCTAACGGTATAGAAAAAAATCCAGACAAACTTTTCTAAAAGTTTTATAAAACTGTAAAATATTAAAGTAAATAAAGTAAAATAAATATATATAACGTATTTTAAGAATAAAAAAATAACGTGTCATATTATAAACATAATCTTAAGAGATACACTTAACTACATTTACACTGTACTGTTTACTGAATTTAAACAATTATTAATTACCCTATTTAAATTAAATATTCTACATTCTAAATGTAATTTTTTTTAGTATTAAAACTAATAGTGATATATCAAATTCACAAAAAATATTTTCAATAATATTTTTAAAAAAAGTACTTTATACGTTTTGCTTACCACAATATTGGCAATTCTTCTATATGTAAAGCGTCTTCTAGAGCCCATACCATAGCTACATCACTGAGTCGTGTGTACACACGGATTGCTACAACCAACAAAAATTAATAAAATTTTTCAATATATTATAATAACCAACGCTCAATATACTATAATAAATTAACATTCTATTAAAAAAAACTGTTTTATATTAATTTAAATTTTAAAAAAATACGTAGTAGGATTTAAGTAGACACCATTTTTACAATTATGACAGATACAGTCGACAATCGACATACTTTTTAAACCCCTTGTAAAAAGGGAAAAGTCATAGTAAAGCTGTGCAGCCATAGCATCAGAAATTTACTCCATGCAAGGTGTTTGTTCAGCAATAAGACTTACAAACTAAAGAAACTAACCAAATTCCACATCCAGATCAGCAATAGCAGCCTCCCCGAGTTTCCTCCACATATTTTCCTCATCTACTGCATCACAGAACAGCCAGGCGTCGGCGAAACGACGTAACTGTATTAACTTCTCTATATGTAGTCGTTGGTTGACGAGACGGCGCTCCGTGTCCGCGTCCGCGAGACCGCTGGTGTTGTGCGAGTCGAGCGTCACTTTGACTATGCTGGAAATGGTATGTCAATTACATTTAAATATAGTAACGTAATATATCGCGGTGAAGTGGAACTGAATGGAGTGCTGTGTAAGCAATTGTTGGTTTTATTCCTTTCATCAATTCGAATCGAATTCAATCTTGATATTAGGTTCTCTCCAATCTCAAATTCAAAACATTGTGTGTGACATGGAAGAACTAATTAAATTTTGTCCTAACAGAAGGGAGCAATAAAAATTATTCATTGCCTCTAATGGGTATAGAATCCACAACCATTGAGTTTACAAGTAGATAAAATATTTCTCTATAAAACTAGTGTCAGTAACATAAGTCTTATCAGTAGTGTCAGTCCCGTCAGTCGACACTCAACGTAGCAGTGTATATTATTCACAGATAATAAACAACTAAATTACATTGCCTCAATACTCTTCTACATTTAAACTACAGATTTAAGCGGAGTGTCTTAACACTACATGCGGGATACTGCACAAGTTTTGTTAATGACGTTGGCAGACACTCACCCGCCGCCCGCCGTGTAGCAGTACACGTCGCCCGCAAACAGCAGCAGAGGCCGGAGCGCGGGCGCGAGGCGCGTGGCGGGCAGCTGCCTCGCCTCCGCGCCCGCCGCGCACGCGCCCGCGTAATAGTACGAGTGGAGTGCGTCGCCCGAGTACAGGCAGAACACGTTGCGCTCCGACAGGCAGATGTCCCACAGTGCCCATTTACATCTGGGGACAAAAGAAAATATACCTAGCGATACTTAAGCCCTATGGTGTAACCATACATTGTACAATCACACCAATCAGCACTTTGTATATCATTCATTATGCCATGTGTAAAGGTTTCCTTTTAATTTTTCAGATCTATTGTTCTGTAAGTAAGACTATCCTGTGGTGGGCCACCCGGCCCCCCCTATTCCTAAGCCCGGGAATGCACATCAGTGCAGCTTTGTTCGCTTGGAAAGAAAATAGTTCTGAAATTAAATAAGCACAGCCATCTACAACTAACTTCAGGGCGGCCACAACTCATCGACGTATTGTACTCTTCATGTATCTCATCAATATAATACTGCAGTAGGATTGGCACCAACTTACTCGACAATATCAGCGAGCGCGCACACGTCGTGCGCGTGCGCGCACAGCACGTGCGCACGTCGTCGCACGTCAAGCAGCAGCGCACGCGTGCCACCGATGTCAGCGTGCAGCGCGCGCAGGCCGCAGGGGTGGCGGTAGCGGCTGCACACCGCCCACGACTCTATGCTGAAGTATTCTACGTGACCTTGCTGGAAACAACATAATCACAATGTTTTTTAGTTTACTGTATTTTGTACTCTATTAAAATACAATAAAATACAGTTTTTTTAAAAACGGCAACTAATTAATCCCTACACGATCATAGTTTCAACGCCTCTATTGAATAACGAATAATTAGAATAAATTATAATATATATTTACTTGTAAATGATTTTTATAAGTGTCAACGTATTACAAATATATTTCTGTTATATGTATAATAGAACAAAAACAATACATATACGAGATTGTATAAGAGCTTATAAGGGATATGTAGGAAAAAAGTATTATTATAACTTACATCAGTAATAAATATAAAAAAATCAGTAGTAAGGTGTATATCAACAATGTTAGCGTCCTGCATGTGCGGCTCGGGGAACATCATGGAATCGCGCTCCGGTTGATCTGGCGTTTCAATCTGTATATAAAAAATATTTACTATTTATAAATAGATATTTAATTTCCAATTGAATAGAATAAAATAAATTCTGTTGAATTTTTTTTTTTCAGTTTTTAAAAGTAACGTTTAAAGTTTTTTAAAAGTAGCATGCAGATGCGACACAATAAATTTTAAAAAGATTCAAACATTCCAAGTCCTACTAATATTATAAATGAGATTTTTTCGAGGGTAGATGGTTGTTCCACTTTCACGCAAACACTAGTGAATGGATTTAGACACCGTAATACTGCTTATACATCAGCACATTAACACATAGACATACAATTTATGTAATGATTTTGTATAATTTTGGTATAACACTAAGATTAAGCAGGCGAAGTCGCAGGTAGGTCGCTAATATAAAATATAAATTAAACTTACAGCATGCAACATAGCCTTCCCGCTGAACATAACAGCCACATAATTCCCGGCCACTCGCAACGCGGTCACTACCGCGGGATAGTGACGCGTCACTACGCCGCCTCGGAGGCAGTGCGCCCACATGTGCTGGTCGCGGGACGCACATATGTAGTCACTGCTGAGAGCGAGGAGGGACGGTTCCGTGGTTAGGGTGATTGTTGCTAGTGGGGTGGGTTCCGCTGTATGTTTGAATTGTAATAGTGTTTTTCATTATTTATAACATGATGTAACTTTTTTATACAATTAAAATTATCTTACAAACACTTATACGCTATAATTTCGTATTTGTGACCGCAGATCAGTTTTTTAAACATCAGGTCAACAAATGCGGCCTTATCGATTAGGTTCACTCATCTTTCGGAAAAGTACAAATTTATAAATATTTTTTCAGCCATTGGAGATCGAAGCATACCACTGGTACATATTTAATATTAAACATTTTATATTTTTAACACATTTTTTTTATATTTTGTTTAAATTGTTCTTGAACTGAATTGTTTTCCCGTAGTTAAATGACAATAAATTATATTCTTATTTAGTCATTTTAAATTTAAAAGGAATGCATAAAAAAAACAAACACATTACAAATACTAATAAATAAATAAACATACAATAAATAAATTTAAAAAAGACAAAACACAAACTCACACTTATTAACATCTGGTTCATCCCCTACTCCGATACACTGATAAACTGTTACTTCAGTGAGATTAGTTAACGTAACTACTCTTGTGCCGTGCACCGCATAAAGCTCTGGTAAAGCTGTGACGTAGACGCTCAAGTATCCCCTACCAGAGGTAGCTAGGAGGCGACCATCTGAACTCCAACCGCAGCGCTCAGAGCCGCCTACGGGCATCACTGAGCCTGATACTTCACCGTTATTCCATACTGATATTAGCTTTAACCTGGAAATAGTGTTACATATTGAGTATCTAAAATATAATTATGTATGTATATGTAATTATAATGTTAATTTAATTAGATGACAATAAGCAACCAAAACATCTCTTGTCCTTTTAGGAGTTACATACCTAGAGATAATTTTCTTAGGCCTATCAACTAGCAGAAAGAAAGTAAATAAATGTGTAACTAATATTCTAAAAAAACATAAAAAAAGATACAAGCCTATGTCTGTGTAATTAATAAAAAGATATATAATCATTTTGTACAAACATCATATAAAAGTAAATTGTATTATTTATATATTAGTACTTAGCCATAATAATTCATATATTATTCCGCATTTAAGCGAAATTTAAATAATTAAATGCATTGTAAAAAATAAATTAACTCACTGTCCATCTCCACAAGACGCAGCCTGTCCATCAAATATTGCAACATCAGTCAAACTATCCTTATGATTTTTCACTTGGAACAATTCTTCACCAACTTCCTTTATATGTGTTGATATAGCAATTATGAACCCAGCACTAAATCCTATAAGAATGTACCCATCTCCATACCATTTGTATGAAATAATGGAACCATATCTTTGTTGGAAAGCTAGCTCAATAGGATTCTCTGGATTTAGGAGATTGTATAAGTATAATGTCCGTTTTCCAACTACTAGACTTATCTGAAATTTAAATAAATTGTTTATAGATAAATGGCAGTTGCCTAAATAAATCGAATTATTCACATATACAGGGTGTAATGCGATCGACGGATTACCGGTTGTCTATGAGTAGAGGACCTCAGAACCTATCCATTTCACCCCCATGTATGTTAGCCGATTTTTAGTGGTTCGGCAGACATTTTAGAATTAGCGATTTTTTTGGGAAAAATTGGATTCTTGAAGGAAATGGGCAAATACAGCGACCGCAAAGACTGCGCTCATGATTTTTCTTTTCTCAATATACCTATTGAGCTAAGGCTAAGGCCTACTACTGAGTAGGCCCTTTAGTATAATATACTTATTATTAAATAATGTGCTGTTTCAAAGCTATCGGGCTTATAAATTTTGGAAATAACATGGAAACACAGATCGTTTTAAAATAAGCTAAATTTTATTATAAACTTTCAAGGGTCTAGCAAAAAAAGTTGTGATTTTTTCCATAAGTTGTTTTAAAAACTACCAATATTAGTATAGAATAATCTCTAAAAGTTTCATGGGCGCAGCTCAATAACAACGTCATGAAATAGTTAAAAATCATGTAGAAGTAAAAAAACGTTATTCTTATTACGAGAATTTACTACATTTAAATCGAATTTTTTACATATTTACATAAGTATTTGCATTTTTTACCAGTCTACTATAATCAGACAATGTTTATTGAGTACAAATATTTTTATGTTGTAAAGCTATCCTAGCACAGGACGTGAATTGGCTAATGCACTTGGGTGGTGGTAATATTGAGTAGTAATTTTATGTACCTTCTATTTTAAGTTAATACATTTAACTTTACTAAATATTACTATTATACTACTATTATTATTACATTTACTAATTAACATAAAACTTTAAAAATTGATAAACTCTGCTAATGTTACATTTAAATTCAAAAATATATAAATACAAACATACTAATATATATATTTCATTTTATTTTTTCAAACTTTATTCTTATATATTTGATTATGTGAATATTCAGTTATGCAAATACTCAAGACTGGCGAAGTTGGCAAAGTTAACAAAGATTTTACATATAATAAACAAAAGAATTTGTCAACCAACACAATACACACTTACAGTATTTTCACCAGCAACTCTTTCATCAGTTTTCATTTCAGAGAACTGTAAATCATTGGGTATGTCTCTTAACGATATCATTCTTAAGGTGTCTCCATCAGAATTATTTATAGACAGGTTTTTATCATCAGAAGCAAGTACTAATATACTATCTCTGTTCCAAGCAGCACAAGTGATTTTTTTTGTATGCTTACCAATTATAGGAATCCTCCTAGAATAATTAGTAAAATTAATAATTATGTATTAGAATTTACATAGTGTATAAGTATCCCATTGTATGAGTGTCTATAAATATAATGGTAGTTGATTTAAATGTGACTCGGAAGGATATTTTAAATATTTTTGTTTTCCCACACTCACATAATTTTAGAAAATTTGAAATAAAGTATTGACCATGTCTGTTATGTGGAAATATAGAATAAAAAAAATTACTTGCTATGCAGTGTTAACATAAAAAGGGCTTTAGATAGAAACTAGTCAATCATAACATATATGCTATGCATGGTAATGTTACAAAATATATACTAGTAGCCATATCATAAGTATTAAATAATATTAACAATAATGCAGTAAGAAGTATCAATAATACATAAAGTAATAAATTTAAGGAAATTGAAGGAAATAACTTACTTTGTTGTATGGTGATTATATAAAGCTAGATTTCCTTTTGTTGTACCTATTGCTAAAAGAGGTTCACCATAAGACCATGCCAAACACGAGGGAGGCTCCCTGAGACCGGTTTCCACATTTATCCGTTTATTGGCATGGCATTCCCATAACAATACTGAATTGCTATTGGGTGTTATTATAGCCAAATAGTCTCCATCATTATCCCATTCCATACCAGCACATAGACTGGAAAGTATGTAATTAAACATTTTATTCATTAAAATAAATATAACAAATAAAACTATTATATATAATATATCACCCTGCAAGTTTAATCCTTTCAATTAGCTGACCAGAGCGGTCATGAATAGCCACAGTGGCATCTGTCCCAGTGGTGGCCAGCAGAGAGTGGGACTCGCCTTTTTGCCATAAAAAGTAAAGTTCTCCTGGCCCGTGCGGCTGTTCTAAAGTATAAAGGAGCTAAAAACATAATTTAAAATTGTAATTAATTTATGTTTAATCCTTATTTACAAAAATATTATTTGGTTTTAATTTGAAATTGAGCCCAGACAAAAGATAAATTATTAGTTTAAAATAATTAGATTTCATGGTAAAGAAGAAAAAGAAATAAGTTAATACTTACTTTCGGTGAACTCATAATGAAAATTTTGTACACACTTAAAATTACTTAAGCTATTTTACTTCACAATTCACTTTAGTCATTGCTTTATTATCCTTCCTTTATAAATTTATCTAATTTAAATATAAGCTAAATTTTCATATTACTAAAGGATTCATTTCAATAATTCAATATACTTATTTATTACTGGCTTCTGGCTTTGTTGATTTTGTTGCTAAGCAACCAAACGTACAAACTATAACATATTTTTTTTTAACTAAACATATTGTTCGTTTATTTTCTTTAACATAATCATAAATTATTTATATGATATAGTGGATATCTTAGTAAATATTATTTAAATTATTAATTATATTAATAATCTGACGTGTACTTTGCGTGTAGAACCAACTTTACTTTTAAATGTTAATAGAAAACAAAATTAAGATGTAGCTTAGCCAAAAGGTTATTATCCTCTCATTTCGTTCTAGTTTTAAGATTCACGTAGTCCGAACCAACTGTATATTACAATATTATTGTGAAATGTAAATATGTTTTATTATGTAAAATAAAAAGTTTTTCTAAAACTCTGCTTTTATAATTATCTATTTGTGTAGCAAAATTTGATACCAATAATTTACATTTAAAAATTAATTTAATAATATTTTTGTTTTGTATTCAAAAAGATATAGAAAGACCGCGGGTGAAGTGGTGGACAATCGTCGCCAAAGGTCTAACGGGCTGTTAGACTTTTCACGATCGTAAATACTAATCATAATAATACGAGAAGGGCCGACCCCAAATAAAAATAAGAAACACGCATGAGCATAAGAATAAGCCCCCGCAGCACCCCTGAAATTTTATTAAAAAAATAGCCCCGAAAATAAAATAAAACTGTACTTAAATATATATGTTCACGGCTAAATTCCAAGCCATTCCCAAAATTTTCTGGGCGTATCTTAGGATAAATATTCAAAAATATGAAAGAAAAAAGAAAAGAAATATAAAAAACAATTTTTCTTTTCTTTTGAGTCATATTTCGAAATTCGAATGCTACCTACATTACATAAAAAATTATCGTTGTATCTGTGGCCATTAAGAACTTTCTCTTCAAATGCAGAACCACACTAATAAGACTTAGGTATACAGATATTCCTTGGTATACAGATAATTTATTTTAATATTAGTAAACGTCAAAATATATAATCCAAAGTAAGTGCAAATTGCAAATACTTATATAAAAGTGAAAAAGGGAACAATATTTTTATGAATTGTGCAAAATATATATTCAATTACAAATGTTATAAAATATCTATTCTAATCTCAGGATGGGAATGAAGCTTAGAAGAATATTACTTGGAAAAGTACTGTATGTTTTTAAGTGTATATTTTTAAGTGTATAAATGTAGAGATGGAAATAATATTTACTTCTCCTTTTTAGGTTTTAGAGGATTCAAGTGAAAAAATTGGAATAATCAAAAATCTTCAAAATGCACACATTGCATATAGGCATAAAGAAAATATATATACTATCAACTTATATTGTAAGAATATTAATAATTTAGACCACAAAAATTATAATTCTGATGCTACTACAATTAAAGTACATCGCAATATATTTATAAAAAATGTTCTAGAAAATATAGAGAATATAGAAAATGAAAGAAAAAAGGAACAAATTAAGACCAAACACAAAAAAATTGTTATCGATTTCAGTTCTCCAAACATAGCCAAACCTTTTCATGTGGGACACTTAAGGTCTACTATTATTGGAAACTTTATAGCAAATATAAATAGATACTTTGAGAATGAAGTTGTGAAACTCAACTACTTGGGGGACTGGGGGACACAATTTGGCTTATTACAGTTTGGTTTACAACATAACAATATCACATTGAATGAAATTAATGAAAATCCTATAAAAAAATTATATGAAATATATGTTAATGCAAATAAGTTATCATTAGTTGATGGAAATGTTCAAAGTAAAGCTAAGGATTATTTTTCTAATATTGAGCAAGGCAAAACAGGCTTGGAAAATTGGAATATAATTCGTAAAATAACTGTGGATGAACTGGAAAAAATTTATAACAGGCTGGGAATTAAGTTTGATGAGTATCATTGGGAATCTGATTATAATGGTAAAGCAATAAAGCATGTAATAGATATGTTGGAACAGAAAAACATTATAACTGCTGACAATCTTGGAAAAAAAGTAGCAACTGTAAATAATAGAAAAATTGCTGTTTTAAAAAGTGATAATTCCACTTTGTATCTTTCTAGAGATATTGCAGCCTTATTAGATAGATACCAAAGATATAATTTTGATAAAATGTTGTATGTTGTGGATAATGCACAAACAGATCATTTTGCTGCCGTTTTTGATATTGTCACTAGACTTGATGTTGAATGCACTAAAGGTTGTGAACATATAAAATTTGGAAGAATTAAAGGAATGAGTACAAGAAGTGGAAATGTTGTTTTTCTCAATGATATATTAGATGAGGCAAAACAAAAAATGTATGAGAAACAAATGGAATCTAAAAGTAGGTCTTATAGATTTTTTTCAGCTTCACTCTATATCGCATATAAAGTATGATGAAGAGAGAGAGAGAAAATCTAGTGTTAAGAATCTCCCTTCTACACTTTTTGCCCAAATTATTATTACTACATAATTATTACATTATTTTACCAGAATGGGGAATTGAAAATAATTAATTCCAAAACCTACAATCATTGCATTTAAAGTCAGATATTGTTCCATTGTTTCACAATGGCCTTGAGACATTTTGTAAAATTGTTTTTAGGTTGTGCTGTATCTGGCATATAGGGAAGGCAGAGGAGACAAAAACAATTGGCTAAGACACTCCGCTGCCACTGCACCAACTCAACCAGAGAAGAGAAATGAAAACAATTTACACCCAAACGGGAATCTGACCCACTACCATTGTCCCACTTTATCACAATGACCTCCATGTTTTATATTTTTAAGATGTTATTTTTATAAATTTGCAGATACTCGAAGTTCTGCAATAAATGAGGAAACTTGTGATATCTTAGGCACTACAGCTGTTTTAATAAATGATTTAAAACAAAAACGTCAGAAAGATTACATTTTTGAGTGGGACAAAGCATTGCAGCATGAAGGAGACAGCGGGATTAAATTACAATACCTCCACTGTAGACTTTGGAGTCTGGAGAAAAATTGTGGAGTAACTATGCCTGACTTTTGTGAACCAGCATTACTTTCCGAAGAAATTGTGGGTGAAGTTATAAAGGAATTAGCTATGTTTGAAGAAATATTGAACAGGGCTCTAATAGAAAATGAAGCATGTGTAATTGTAAATTATTTATTCAGATTAGCAAAATATGTTAACAGAATGTTTAATGAACTTAAAGTAAAAAATGTAGATCAAGATCTTGGATCTCAGAGGCTTCTTGTTTTTCGGTCTGCCAGAATTGTACTTAAAAAATCTTTAAGAATTTTAGGAGTTAAGCCTTTGTATGAAATGTAAATAAATTAGATTTAACTATGTTTTATATATAGTAATATTACTGTATAAATAGAGAAACTAAGTTTCATATATAAAAGAAGCTTTTATTTTCCATTGTTGTTTTTATATTAATTTCAGGCACCTCTTATTTTATATGGCAACATCATCGTGATTAAAAATAAGAACTGGCGCATCTTCCAGCTTTAGCCTCGATTATCATAAGTCAAAACCAAATCTTGATTTGAGAAATAAATATCGATTTTTGCAATATGAATTTATTATATAATTTAAAAAACTAGATTCTTCATAAGCTGGAAATAAACACTAACTTTGAACTTAATTAAGTCGTATGAAAAAATTATATACAGTATTGGTTGAAACAGCAACCACATTTTTAGAAAAATTAAAAATAGAACATCTCAGACTGCTTGAGACTTAAAATATATTTTAATATTGTTGCATTATTTTATTCTTTAATTACCTTAATAACGTTATGTATATTACCTATGCCTTGTATTTGCAATAAGTTATATAGATAAAATAATTTCTCTATGATGGCCTAAATTTCATAGACAAAGACACGTTGTATTGATGGTGACCCCTCCCGATTTTGGAGGGAAAATTTAAATATTCGTTAAAAACTAAGACATAACTACTATTTAGTGTAATAAATGAGACATAGAATGAATTAAATTAATATTTTTTAAGATTTACAATTTATTTTGGGGGTGTAAGTATTTTCTTTCTTATTTAGCTAAACTTTTTAATACGAGTAGAATACTATTCGGTGAACTTCGGCGAATCTCGGTTTTGAACGCGTTGACGTCAGAATAATTGGACCGATCCTGCGTCAAGTCGGCACTTCCGGCGGTCACGTGGTGCCGACGGGCCAATCACGGCGCTTCGTCTCTTTATAGGCCGACATTTTCTGACAAGCGTAGAAAAAGTTTTCATCAACAGCCGCCATTTTGCGCTGGAGAGACTGAGAAGTATTTCGGAATTTGTCGTGTAAATTTTCTGTTTTTTCTTACATCATTTTATCATAAACTGTACCATTCCGTATATTTTAAAGTGATAAGTGAAATTGTTTAGTTCGATCGGTAAATTAGGTTCCATAAAGTAGCAAAATCTGGTGATATTGTTTTCATTTATTGTGCTAGTTCCGTCGGAAGATGGTGAGAGGGTCTGTGTAGCTCTTCGATTCGGAGCTTTGTAATGGCGAATACTTGAGTGAGAAATTTTAATATGTGCCTTCATCGGTGCGAAGGACATCGAACGATCGGGATGTGGGTGAATTACGTTATAATGGATGACAAATCGCTCTAAAATGTTATTTCTTGAAGATATAAGACATAAAAGTGTTATTTGAATCGGCGGGCCGAAATATTCACGACGGCTTACGTTTAGTAAACAGAGCCATGGCCGATCATCATGTGGATGAACCGCCTAACAAGCGGGCTAAAATGGTCCGGGATCCTTTCCAGGGTCCTTCTGACACAGGAGGTGAGTACTTTTTCATATTTTAAGAGTTTCTTAAAGTTCGAACACCCTTCTGTCATTATTATAATACTTGGATTTTTGACATTTTGCCGTCGTTCTTGTTAGCGCCGAGATAGTTTTGCGTCGTATTATTGTTTCTTAAATTAGAAAATTTAACAAACTATAAATTAAATATTATTGAATTATATTTTGTGACGATAACTATTTTTTTAGTCATTGCAAAATATTACGATACTTCGTAACATGTTTCACAGTTTAAACTGAAATGTAACTTTATTCTAATTATTTTAATATATTTATTAATTGTAATGTTTCAAATATTATAATTTGTGTATTTTATCAAAATTTGTGTGTGAAAAAAACTTTGAGTTCATGTTTTGAGAGTATGTACAATTTAATCATTCTGTGATTTGTGTATTACTATATTATTTTTAATTTGAACACTAATTTTAAAATACTTTTCAATACATATTTTTAACATTAGATTTCTTATTTACACCTGAAAATTATAAACATGAGTGACCTACATATTATATTATTTTCTTATTTATAATTTGATTGTATTTTTCAACCATATTGAGGTTAAAAATAAATATAACTATCACATTTAATAGAACATAGTGGTATACATAAATGCTTCATGTCAAAACATTAAATTATCCAAATGCACAATGTCAAAGAAATATTAATAGTTTACAGTAATTCTTACTGTACAAATTTTGCCATAAAAAAATTATATGTCAACAAATAAATAATATAGTATCTAATTTTGATTTTATATAGAACTGTTTTGTTATTAAAATACTATTTATTAAAACTTTTTAATATTTGACTTTAAAAATATTTAATATTTATTTAGATTATATTTGTAATTTTTTCAATTGTTAAAAAGTTATATTAAATATGTGGTTGCATATTTGTTAGTTATCAATATTACTACTATATAGGAAACAGTTTTCTTGTCATGATGTAATTTGTTATTATTCATTTAAATAAAATAAATTATAACTGTTTTATTTTCAATGTTGTTTAGTTTCAGTTCTGTTCCAAATTTTCATTCCTACAAATTTAAATACTTAAAATTGTGAAATTTAAAGCAGTGCTAATGTTTGATTGTGTTACATATTATTTAGAATGATTTATAGATATTGTCTCTCATAAGACATATAACAAACTCAAGTGAGTACATATGGCTTCCAACAGGTTATGCTTTGAAATAAAATTTTTTAATAATATATATTTTTTCATACAACTTATACATAGCTTTCAAATATTACAAACATTCACAATTGGTTTCAGTAGAAGGGTTTTCGAACCTGGACATGTTTGACCTTGAGAAGGACCTCCCTGATGAATTAATGGGGGGCTCTTGGGGTGAACAACCTGGAGTCACAGGGCCAAAGCCTCCAGCGCAGGGGCCTGGCCCCGGGGGGCAAATGCAGCAGCAGCTGAACGGGGACGATCCAACAGCTGCTATGCAAAGGCAAATAAGTAATCATCTTATACAACAAGTGAGTATCTGGGGCTGATGGTTCTTTTTATGTGTAAAATGTTATTCTTCTCTTAGTATATTTTATTTATATTATGCAATTATTTATATTATCAAATTTTAACTGCAAGTTCAACACTAATAAGTATAAATTAAGAATTAAAAAAATTATTAATTTAATTTTCACTAATTGTCATTTAAAGCATAAATCTCATGTCAAATAATGCTTAGGATGCTTTAGCTTTAGAAAGCAATTAGTTAATTTGGTACCAATTTGCTACACAAAAAATTAACTTGTTAATTATAAATAAATTAATTAGCTAAATATATATTGTTAGATACTTACAATTATTTTATAACTTACTTTTGTTATGTAGTAAAATTTGAAAATAATAAATTTTATTATACATAACTTTGAAAATGTGACCTGGAGTATATAAAACTAATAATGTGTTATTTCGTTTGCTGGTCTTTTCACAGGGCAACAAGGGTGGCTTAGTTGGCCACAACAACCCTTTAGGATTGAGTAGCTTAGGTAGTAAGAGCCCTAATTTACAATCACCACCTAATGTGTCGGTCTCAAAAGACCTTATGGGTGGTATGATACAAACACTTATACCAAATACAAGTCATCCAAATCAACTGCATTCATCGATGCCAATGAGCTCTATACAAGGTAAAATTTAACATTTTTATTAAAATATGTAGAATAGTTTGATATTATATATAAACAAAGTCTTATTTTTAATTGTCCCATAATCATCGCATTACAGTCACATCCTTGTGCCCCTTGTGCCAGAACAGCCTCACTAAAATTGTGTGAAAGAAATTGAAACAATTTCTCTTTCTTACTAAAAATAACTCTAAATATTAATTTAGAATTAATTTTAGTTAAGAAATGCTGTTAATTATGATTTAGTGATGTTTTGTAGTAATTTTAGTATATATATTAGACCCTAAAAATATTGGGACTGGAGACCACCAGTGAACTATTTAATTAACAATGTTCAACTTAAATTATAACTCTAAAATATTAAAATTTATACATATAACTCGTAAAAAAATTAAACTTTTGCAGTTTAATCAGAAATAATATATATGACTTATTTGAAACATTAGAATAAATATTTTTTATAAAGATACAGTTTAGTCAATTTCCACCATATTTCCAGGTGGTATGAATGTGGCTAATGTAGGTGGTAACATGGTGGTAACAAATAGCAATATATCAGGCCCCAATATGCTTGGCGGTGGCATCATCAACAATGTGAACAAGCAGCTGCCAACTCTCATAGGCAATAATCACCATGCAGCGGCCTCCCACCACCCTCACGCTCAGGTCAGTGTCAGGTGTCAGTACTATAGTTATATATTTTTATATAATTTTGAAATTTCAATGGATATATATTTATATTACCATGGTTTATTATCAGTAAGATTTTTACCAATATCATTATTAACAATTAAAAGATTGTGTTGGATTTCCCTGTAATGATTGTATAATTTATTACTACAATATGTACAATATATTCATATGCAATTTTGAAATTTATAGTCTTGGAGTAATGTTCTTATATTACCTATGTATGTATAGAGTATACTAGCTGGCTTAACAGATATTGTCCTGCCTGTTTCTAACTTTATGTATTTATCTCATGAAAATATGCTCAAATGTACTATTTTATAGTGCAAATGTACTATTTTCTGATTGCTCATAGGTTTATTATTTTCTACTCTTAATGCAACACCAATTACTGACTTTAAATTTATTTAGAAACTCATTAAAATGTAAAAACACACAATATTATTCAAATTGATCCAGTTATTTAGTGTCAAACATACATACACCAGAATTATATACATACGATAAGAATAAATAAAAATTATATATAACTTTGTCAGGCGATGCAGAACGGCCCACTCGGCGGCAGAGTGGGGGGCGTGGGCGTGGGCATGCAGGCGCCCAACATGCGCGGCGCGGGTCTGCACGCGGGGCACGCCATGCATGCCGGGCATGTGGGGGTGGGGCACGCAGCGCACGGCGCGCACACGCGAATGGGCGCGCCGGGTGGCGGCGGCCACCCGTCCGCACCCTACCACCCCGCCTACGGGCAATCGGCGGCGGGCGGCGCGGCGCAGCGCGGCGCCGGAGTGCGCTTCGGGCCGCCGCCCGAGGCGGGCGGGGGTGCTGCGCAGGCAGTGCCGCCGGCGCCGTCGCCGCAGACGCCGGGCGCACCTGCCGGTGGACAGGTAACGTTCATTGTTTAATTTTTTTTGCATCTTCTTTTAAGCTTTACGGTTCTCCTGATGGTAAGTGATCACTGCCGCCCTCGGCTCCGTGTAACACCAGTGGAGGTACAGGTGCGTTGCCAGACTTTAGGGTGGTGGTAGATGCGCTCTGATGCTGTTGTTACCTGGAAAAATTGCCGCAGGTAGGCCATTCCACAGTTGTGTGGCACATGGTCTAACTTGGCCTTGCTTTCTAGATAGCCACTTGAAACATTCAGACTAATATGCTGATACTGGGTGTGGTTTTAAGAGTGTTCTCGAAAGGAGTTGCACAACTAAAGGGGTGTTTTTAATGGTTAACACTCAAACTTGTGTCATGTGGGGGTTTAATTGAAGTCCATACAGAAATATTCCCAAGCAATGCCTCAACAAACATTTATTTCGGTACTCGTCGACGTTTTCCCGAGAAACACTTGCGCGGCGGGAGTAAATGGCATCCACTGCGCTATCGATGGCATAGCAATGAATGCTAGGATCTTCTAACAATAATTAATATGCAGAAGAAACATCGTATGGTACAGCACGCAACCTTGGGGGACGCCAGCGTTTACGGACATGAATTCGGAGTAGAAACCGTCGACAATGACTTCGATGCTACACCCAGTGAGAAAGCTAGTGATCCACCTGCGTAAATTCTCGGAAAACCCGTAAGATGGGAAGTTTGCATGGAGCTTCTCGTGCCACACTCTATCAAAGGTCATGTCTAGACTAACTGCCAGGCTTTCTGATTTACTTTGAATAGTAGCACTTTGAGTATCAGCACCGCAGGATGGTCGATGGTTGGTTCCTCTGTCATCTAAAGAGTTCGACGTAAAACGAGCGTCTTTGAGATTGTTTTTCTGTTCGCCGTATATGCCAAATGAGCTCAAATGTCATTTCTCTGTGTGCAACGGCGGAAGCCAAAGCTGGCTGAAGATGCCGAGTGTAGCCTTCTAGATAACTCAAAACTGACGGGTTCCAAACGCGTGGCTCTCATGTTTCTCACCGATTTTAGCGATATAATCAGACCTTTTAACTTAGAGGTTCTGTTGTGCTTTCTTATTAAAACTTTCACCGTCGGATGCTCAGTAACCAGTGCTTCATGTCAAACCAAGGTATTGACTTGCCACCAATTGGCACTAGGAATGTAAAATTTTATACCCTGCCGGTGTCAGCAGCGGCACTCGCAACTAGGACAGGAAAAGAGAAGCAATATGGCCCGCAAGGATGAGATAGGTTAATGTATACATCTTATGCCAATCTGCTGACTTGTAGTGACAGACGCGAGGAACTGCTGGTGTAAAACCATCTAAAAAGGAGGTCTTCTCCACGTCTATAAGTCGTACAGGCGTATCAACCGATCGGAACAGCAAGTTAGTGGTGCGTGTCTCAAATCTTTATTGTGTCCATTAAAATCAGGGGAGGGGATCTTTAAGAGACTGGTCAATAGACGATTGCATGCGTCGATTCGTTTCTGCGTTACCACTATAGGACTTGTACAGGCATAATATTTTGCTTTTCTTTTTTTTTAACTTATCTACTGCTACTTTGAATTTTTTTGCATTATCAAATATAAATTGCCTTGTGGACATTGTTTTTCGATTATTTTATAAATTCCTGTGAGTGTAATATGTGTACAAATTAACTTATAAATAAAATGAGAATATTATATTATTGATGTATAATAAGTACAACTTATATTGCGTACGCGCATTCTATCTGCATGTAAATTATGAAGAAATGTATAAAAATATATAGACGCATAACTAACAGCAGTACATACTTCAGTCGCAACCGCAAGCGGCGACGCAGTCAGCGTCAGTGCAGCCCCCGCAGCAACCCAACTCGGGGCCCATCGCGGACCCGGAGAAGCGCAAGCTGATCCAGCAGCAGCTGGTGCTGTTACTGCACGCGCACAAGTGCCAGCGCCGCGAGAGCCAGTCCAACGGCGAGACGTGGCAGTGCACGCTGCCGCACTGCAAAACCATGAAGAGCGTGCTCAATCACATGATGTCGTGTCAAGTAAGTACTGTCTACTTTCCACGGAATCTACAACATCCTCAATGGTTAGTCAATTGCCTCTCATGTCCTACATCACATCATCCAGCCATTGATATCTTGGTCTTCAGGAAGTATTTTATATTATCTTACGTCGCTTTATCCCAAGGATATACCAATTCATATACAAGCTTCTGCACCTCCAAATGTTGGCAACTCGTCGGACATGACAAAATAATATTTATTACATAATATAACATTCTCTGCTTAATCTGTTCTGATAGTCCATCACCTAGAATAGATTGCAAAGTAGAGTTCCCTCTGGGTTCTTAGCCATGCTTATAAATGATACAGTAGTTTTTGACCACTTGTAGGAAGTTTCTTGAAATGATTGCCATTGACCTCTACAGCCCATTTTGTAGGAAATATCGTGGGACAAGAACAGGACAGGTTAAAAAGAGGGCTAGGGTTGACTAAAGGGAGAATCCTGAAACAAGGGAGGGAGAAGGGCACCTGTTTCATTGACTGAATGGATTTATGATAGTGGTGGCTCGAGGTTTAGTGTACTCATTATGCCTAGGAATAAAAATACATCAAATATATACTTGCCAAGGCTCCCTTTGTATTAAACTGTCTAATGTGTATTATTTTTTGCGTTAAATAATATTAATATAAGCCATTATTTTACAAGCTCTAGTCTAGTATAACTATAGTATTTGTAGTATAAGAGTTTTAATGATTTCAAACTTTTTAGGCTGGCAAAAATTGTGGTGTACCTCACTGTTCTTCATCAAGACAAATTATAAACCATTGGAAACATTGTAACAAAAATGACTGTCCTGTGTGTTTGCCCCTCAAACAAGCAGACAGGACTAGAACTAATCCTATGAATGGTAAGAAAATTGATGTTTAATATAAATTAAAAAATCAGCTTCTCGTTATATCCCACACTCAGCAGAATAGGCAGAGGGAATCTAGTGTTAAGATACTCAATTCCCCACTTTCTGCCGAATTCTGGAGGCATTGCGTGCTGTGGCCTCAACGCCGCGCTTTGTCTCGACACCAGAGCGAAGAAATGGAAATATAAACGTAAATAAATATTTCACTTCCTTTCAATATATATTGAATTAGTTTAACTTAATTAACTCTTAAAATATTTATTCAGCGGCCGCCGTATCCCACTCGAGTGCGGGTGTTGGCTCTGTGGGCTCGGTGGGTGCGACTGGTGGAGTAGGCGTGGGAGTGGGCGGAGTAGGTTCTGTTAGCGTTAATGTAGCCTCCGCACCCGTCCCCAACGCGCTTCCCGCTGTTAATCCCTTGGGAGGTGAGTTAATTACTTAATTTTTTATACTTATGAGTGTTGTTAGATATCTATCTGACATCTGTATAGTTGAAGATAGCAGTAGTGTAAAAAAACATTTTTTGTATATATTATTGTGCTGTTAACATATTTTGTATTTTTCAAAGCTAAAATTTAACATGCAAATACATTTACATGCATCCTATCCATGTAACTGGGAGCCAGATAATAAAATATGTCTATTCATGTTATAATTTAAACAGTACATCAATTACAACAAACATAAATTCTTTCTATAAATTAGTAGGTGCAGGTGGTGTATCAGCCCCGTCAGCGCCGACCAACAACTCAGTGAACGTGGGCTCAGTGGGCTCAGTAGGTGTTGGCGTGGGCTCAGTGGGCTCTGGGGCGGACATGAAGCGGGCATATGAGGCGCTGGGTATAGCATGCCCGACGTCGGTGGCGGGCATGGTGGGTGGGTTCGCGAGGGCGCCACTGGGCAGGTTGCCTGCGCCTCGTGCCCCACCTCTGCCTGACGTCCTACCCCAACAGCCTATGCAGCAGCTCTTTTCGCATCAGCCCCAACCTGATTTGCAGCAACAGCAATCACAACAGCAGCAGCAACTTGTAAGTAAAAAATGTTTTGTACCCCATAATAGTATAAAAATATAGTTAGCATATTCATTATTAACGTTTTTTTTTTGCAGATGAGCTCGGGAACGTTACAGTTACCCGGTGGCCCCGTCACTGCCAATCCTGTTTCTGGAACAAAAGAATGGCACCAGTCTATAACACCCGATCTCAGAAACCATCTTGTTCATAAACTGTAAGTATTTTGAATGATTTTTTTATTTTATTTGTCCATAAAAAATTGGTTTATGGTTATATTGTAAATATTTCCTGTTTATTTAGGGTACAAGCTATCTTTCCCACACCAGACCCCACGGCAATGCAAGATAAAAGAATGCATAATTTAGTAGCATACGCCAGAAAAGTAGAAGGTGACATGTATGAAATGGCGAGTACGCGTTCGGAATACTATCATTTACTTGCTGAGAAAATATATAAAATACAAAAGGAATTAGAAGAGAAGAGACAAAAGAGAAAAGAGCAGCAACTACAGGCACAGCAAGCACAGCAGCAGCAACAGCAAAATCAGTTACAACAACAGCCGGGTGGTGTGTTAGCTGGTGGGGTCATGGGAGTGCGGCCGACGGCGCCGGGTGTGGGCGTGGGGGTGGGGGTGGGCGTAGGTCGCCCCAACTTGCCCACGCAGCCCGGTCTGCCCGCCATGCGTATACCATCACCCGGCATGCCACTCACTATGTCCGGCAACCGTATGACATACCAATCCAACCTAGTCGGCCCTCCTGGACCTAGTCCTAATCAGGTACTTGTTAATGTAATAGATTGTGTAAAATAGGCATTTGTTATGTGATAGAATAAGAAAAAGAGAGTCATGACTTTTTAAAGTACTTTTTAAATTTTAATTTTTTGCTCTATTATACTAAAATTACTTGATAATATTTTAATGACACATAGTTTTTAAATAAAATATTCTTAAACGAACGAAAATGATGTCTGCAATGTTCTGTCTCTGTTCATCTGCAAAATTGATATAATCTGTTTTTCTATGCATAATACTCATTTATTGTATGAAATTAGGTAGGAGTCAAGTAGCCTATTGTCACAAATGAAATTTATGTAATTTAGAATATTAAATTAAATCAAATTGTTTGTGATCAGATGCCACAAACACCGAACGGCGGCAGCGTGAGTGGCGTGGGCAGCGTGGGCAACCCGGGCATGTCCCCCTTCGGGCAGCCAATGCAGTCGCCCGCGCCGCAGTACCCACTGCAAACCAATGGGCCGGCGCCGCTGGCCTCGCCCGGCCACAGCGCGGACGTCAAGCGTGCCGCTGGGCCCGTCGCCAGCCCCTTCATGAACCACGCGGCCTTCCGCGAGGCCGGCGTGTCCTCACCCGCTGCCACGTCGGCAGCCACGCCCGCCACGCCGTTGGCGCACGCCAGCCCCGCACCCGACGTGCGCCCCGCCTCGCGCCCGCCCTCCGCCGCGCCCGCTTCCGCCTCCGCGGCCGCGCTGTCCGCGCAGATGGCCGCCATCACGGCTGCGCCCGCCGACGACAGCCCGCCCGACGCCAAGCTGGCGCACGACGACGTGCGTGTCAAGGACGATCCTGACGACGCCGACTGCGGCGGCAAAGGCATGCGCGACGAGACGCCCCGCGAGTCACACCCCGACCCCTTCATCAAGCAGGACATCAAGAAGGAAATCAAGAAGGAGATCAAGGAGGAGCCGGCGGAGACTCCCGCGACGACCGACGCGTCCGACAAGGGACCCAAGAAGACGTTCGCTTTCAAACCCGAGGAGCTCCGACAGGCGCTCCTGCCCACCCTCGAAAAGTTGTTCAGGCTCGACCCCGAGTCGCTTCCGTTCCGACAGCCGGTGGACGCGCAGGCGCTGGGCATCCCCGACTACTTCGATATAGTTACTAAGCCCATAGACCTGTCGACCATCAAGATGAAGCTTGATCGCGGCGAGTATAAGGACCCTTGGGAATATGTGGACGACGTGTGGCTCATGTTCGAGAACGCGTGGCTGTACAATCGCAAGAACTCGCGTGTATATAGATATTGTACTAAGGTATAGTATATTACTATACATATATTTTTCATCTTTAATCAGTAAAAATATAAATCGATATTTTTTATAAGATAGAGAGAAATTAAATTAATTAAATTTCAATATTACTTTTTGTATTTTTTAACATTTTTAAATTGTTTTTACACACTTAGGAAACTAGAATCCTAAGCGTGGAAGCAAAAATCTATTTTTAAAAAGCATTACTTTTTGTACTTCAATATAAGGTATCAAAATTTGAGCGAGAAATACTTGTAATAACTCAGGCTAGATAATTTTATTTACAAGTAAATTAAACCTTAAATTTTCAGTTATCGGAAGTTTTCGAAGTGGAGATAGACCCAGTAATGCAAAGTCTAGGCTACTGTTGCGGCCGCAAGTACACGTTCAACCCTCAAGTGCTATGCTGTTACGGCAAGCAACTGTGTACAATACCGCGAGACGCAAAATACTTCAGCTATCAAAACAGGTTAGTTTTATTAGTTATTACAAAATATCTTTATGCGTGTTTAATGTTATTGTGCAATTTTTTGCACAATCCACCACATACTGTACAATAATATTGAGTGTATATTGGCTCCCCCGAACAGATTTTGGAGATAAATTATTTTCAAATGTGGTCTTAAGTATTATTTATGAATTATGAAAAATGATGTATGATTGAAGTATTTATCCATTTTATATAAAATAATATTTCTCCATATAATGTCTAGTAGAAATATATGACTGTAATTCTGTGGTTGACAGTTAATATTTAAAGTACATTCAGCTATATAATTTTTTATCTGTATAATTTGTAAGTTAAGTCATATCTTAATAAGCTGGATTTTTGCTGCATTTTATTTTTATCGAAACTATATATTTTTTGATCTCCTTTATTATCATTGTCTCAAAACTAGTAATGTTTTGGATTGACTCTCGTCACCATCAAAACAATGAAATGGTAATAACTAAAAAATGTAAAACTAATATAGCTGAAAGGGCTTAAAATATATATTGCCATAGCCTTAATTTGTTTAGGCGTCAGGGCTCAAATGTCACAATTGAAATGCCTATGCAGTACAGTATTATAAACAAGGCATTGTGACGGAAACAGGAAACTTTAACGCCTATACGAAATTTGAGCAGTATCAGTTTTCAGTATTATTCAGTACTTTTTAATTACTTAAAACTATTTTTTTCATACTTGTAGATTTATTGCACTTACTATAGATTTCTATAATACTAACTGCTACTTTTAGGTTAATTTCCACACCCATCACTATATTTTTAAGATGTTGATGTAAATTAAAATTTTAGTTTTGTTTGATTTATTAAATCATTCCTCTATTGTTAATTGTGAATTATATCTTTAAATAAATATAATACAAGAGTTTACATAAATACAAGAGAAACTTTCTTGTTAGTAAGAAAAAAAAATATAGCTATGATTGTAAATTTTAATTTTCTCAACATCCCTCCGTTCTAAGTTTTCTTTTAATTGTAATCGTAAAGAGAACTTATTTACGCCAAAAATATTATGGTACCATGTTATACAGTTAATTTACATTTTAATGGCTTTTTTACTAAATATACATTTTTGTCATTGGCATACACAAGTTTGAACATTTTTTTCAAACTTATCACTCATTACATTAGCTTTCTGTTGCTTTTGTTAGTTCATGCTTTAGAAAGTATATTTATTAATTATTTGTTTCTGCTATATGTCACGTCACATCTTTCTTCCTATTCCTGTGTCTTCATTATGTCAAGCCACTCACATACTAATCCAGTGTTAAGTTACCATCGCTTACTAATTTGTTTTCGCCCCACGCACATTCTTGCGCACGTCACGCTTCATGACGACTTACTACTTACGTATAGTCTAAAAGCGTATGGGGTTGTCTCCGATAGATACACCTTCTGCCAGAAGTGCTTCAACGACATACAGGGGGACACCGTGACGCTCGGTGACGACCCGCTGCAGTCTCAAACGTGAGTATTAATTATTATGTTACTTTTGACATAACGGAAATCGAACCCACGCTTATACTTCTCGGAATTTTTACAAATTTCTAAATCTAATATTGTAGCTAAGAATTGTCATTTAGCAAGATAGAACGTTAAAATTGTTTATAATGGTCATAAACATAGCTTTGAAGTAAAAAAAAAAATTTTTAAATATTGTTTAAGAAAAAAGTTGAGGCGACTGACAGCGACAGTGTCTGTCTGTAAACGTGACCGTTATGGTTTCGAATTTAATTGGAATTGAATGATTGGATAATGAATTACAGTAGAATTTGGTTATAACGACGGCCAAGAGACCGATAATATTACGCCGTATTAACGGGATTTTAATAATCACATACAAATTAATGTTTTACAAAATATTTTTTTAATACATTGTACTAAAACTATTTTTTAAATTGACATAATGTATATACTCGTTAAGAATGAAAATAAATGGATACACAATGTAAATCTAGTAAACTAAGATCGGTCTCTAAATCTCAACATACTCTTTTAAGTAACAACGCAACATCTAGTACAAAAAGTTTTAAATTTTTGATTATTTTGAATTTTTATGATCACGGCAACGCTCGTTGCGTCGTTATAACCGGACAACTGTGTGAAATTCCTTTTTTAAAAGCAGTCTGTCGTTAAAAGCGGAGTCTAAACGGACCTCACTGTATATTGATATTTAAATTTTCTCACTCTAGTACAGGCGTCCCTCGTATAACACGATACTTGTACAACACGGTTTCGATATTACACGGTCCAAGAATTGAGACTAATATAACACGGTTTCGATATTACACGATACAAGAAATGATATTAGTATAACACGATTTTGAAAAATATGCATTTTAAATTTGAACTTTTTTTTCGTTCAATAAACTGTTTCTACTTGTTTAATACTATGTAATTATTATTATTAGTCTTTGAATATATTTTATTTTTATATTTTTAAATTTTTGTATTTCATCATAAAATTGAATTTAATTTATTTTTCTTAATAAAAACATCAAGGTAACTTCCTTTTTCATTTATGTAGTACTTGGAACGAAATTTCAGCTATCATAAAACTTTACACCTTAAGATTTGGTTTCGATATAACACGGTACGCATTGCCTTTATTTGTATGATTTCAAAGTCTCGTATAACACGGTTTCGATATAACACGAGACAAGGTCTCGATACTACACGGTGTACAGTATGGTATACCTGGTTTCGTATAACACGGTTTCGATATAGCACGGTACGAATTAACCGTGTTATACGAGGGATGCCTGTAACGAAAAAGTGCGGCGATTAGTTCTGCCATTCATCATGAAATGTCTCAAAAATTGTGCAGGGCGTGAGGAGAACGGAATGTCTTAACATTACGTTCGTTGTCTACCCTGTTAATATAGTGTGAAGCTAAATGTTTATATGACTTTTGTTATTACAAAGCTTTTTTTTAAGTTATATTATAACAAATGTGTTATGATATAACTTTTATATATATAATTTTTGCTTATGTATTACGGACAATAAAACATTACAGAGCAATAAAGAAGGATCAATTCAAAGAGATGAAGAATGATCACTTAGAGCAAGAGCCGTTTGTGGTGTGTATGGACTGCGGGCGAAAGCAGCACCAGATATGCGTGCTGCACCATGACCAAATATGGCCGCAAGGCTTCTGCTGTGATAACTGTCTAAAGAAGAAAGCCGCCAAGCGGAAAGAGAACAAGTTTAGTGCTAAGAAACTGCCAACGTCGAAACTCGGCATTTATATCGAAACTAGAGTTAATAATTTCCTTAAGAAAAAAGAGGCTGGTGCTGGTGAAGTGCATATCAGGGTTGTCGCATCGTCCGATAAGGTAATACTCCTCTTGTAATATAGTAATCATGAAAATTGGTCAAAAGGAAATAAAATTGGTTGAATGGAAATATCTAGCAGTTGTGTTGTTCACACATGACACAAGTGCCAAAGTTATCTTTCTGATCACTGACACTGGCTTACATCAAAACGATTAATGTGATGTTATTTACTTATATAACCTTCCTTGATAAATTGACCATTTAAAACATTTTTTTTATCAAATTAGCAACCAGTAGTTACAGAGATTAGTGTATCTAAACAAACTCTATATTTATAATATTAGTATAGATGTCATAGACATATACTGTAATATGTATTTATTTTTAGATGGTGGAAGTAAAACCCGGGATGAGATCGAGGTTCGTTGAATCAGGGGAGCTGTGCGCCGAATTCCCGTATCGGGCTAAAGCGTTGTTCGCATTTGAGGAGGTCGACGGAACTGATGTTTGTTTCTTTGGAATGCATGTGCAGGTATTTTTTTTTATTAATAAATATTAAAATTAGTTTTTCTATTTAGAGATCTAAAATGCAGTCAACCTGATATATTTTTGTATATCGTTGTCTTAAGTTGTCGGTAAAGAGTGCTAACCGACATATTTTAAATTTTGAGACAATCAATAATAAATCGAGTCTATAATTTAAGAAGTCAAATTTGATTTAGATTTTGATTAAATTATTTTTTTCCTTTAACTGTTCGTGTGTTTGTTCATAATTATAAACCATGCAGACAGGAAATATATTTAATTGTTTATTTGTTTTAGGAGTACGGTAGTGAAAGTCCCTCGCCAAACACGAGGCGAGTTTATATAGCATATCTAGATTCCGTACACTTCTTCCAACCGCGGCAGTACCGTACTGCGGTATATCACGAGATTTTATTAGGTTATTTGGATTACGCTAAGCAACTGGGCTACACTATGGCCCACATATGGGCCTGCCCACCCTCTGAGGGCGACGACTATATATTTCACTGCCACCCGCCCGAACAAAAAATACCTAAGCCCAAAAGGTTGCAAGAGTGGTATAAGAAAATGTTAGACAAGGGTATTATAGAGAGGATAATTTTAGACTATAAAGATATTCTTAAGCAAGCAATGGAGGACAGTATCTCGTCGGCCGCGGAGTTGCCTTATTTCGAGGGGGATTTCTGGCCCAATGTTCTTGAGGAGTCCATCAAGGAGTTGGACCAGGAGGAAGAGGAGAAGAGAAAGCAGGCTGAAGCTGCAGAGGCTGTGGTCAGTATTCATATACTTATATTCATTTCTAATATTATATTATTATTTTATCAACTAATTAATAATTTAAATGCACATGTCACATCCATTTTTCATTAAATGTTTTATATTGATTTGTTTTCGTTATAAAATATGAAAAAAATGTAAAAATCTCACCATACTTGGTCCCATTATAACTATCATCTAAGGGATTGCACTGTGTGAGAATACTTCTAACATGTTTTTAGATATTCCAGTCTTCCGAAGAAAACGAACAAGGCCCTGATGGCAAGAAAAAGGGACAAAAGAAGGCGAAAAAATCAAATAAATCCAAAGCCGCCCAGAGGAAGAACAGTAAGAAGCAAAGTGACCAGCAGCAAGGCAGTGATCTCAGTGCTAAAATATTTGCCACAATGGAGAAACATAAGGAAGTGTTCTTCGTTATCAGGCTACATTCCGCGCAGTCTGCCGCTAGTTTAGCTGTAAGTGACCTACCAATATACCAATATTGTCATTATCTAATCACAGTTATTCTCTAGACACTAATTATAGGATTTTATCTGTTTAAGATAACATCATCTTTGTTAAGTATCATTTTAGTAGTCATTTTATAAGCCAAATCTATTAAGCTTTTCCATATCAATATCTGTATAATTGTTAGGAGTTGTATTCTGTTTCATATAAATTACATTGATAATAAATATTAAGTATTAAACTGACAATGCAAAATAATTATACTAAATAGAAGTGACAAGACAAGTAAGTGTATACTTATAGTAAATTTGTTTTTAGCCAATTCAAGACCCAGATCCGCATCTAAACTGTGACCTGATGGACGGCCGGGACGCGTTCTTGACAATGGCCCGGGACCGCCACTACGAATTCTCGTCGACGCGCCGCGCGAGGTTCTCCACGCTGTGCATGCTATATGAACTGCACAACCAGGGCCAGGACAAGTTCGTGTACACGTGCAACAGCTGCAAGTCACACGTCGAGACGCGCTATCACTGCACCGTCTGCGACGATTTCGACCTCTGCGTGCCCTGCTACGACAAGGAGGGCCATCCCCACAAGATGGAGAAGCTTGGCCTCGACCTCGACGTGGGGTCCTCGCCTGGCGACATGAAGCAGGCCAACCCGCAGGAGGCGCGCAAGCAGTCCATCCAGCGCTGCATCCAGTCGTTGGTGCACGCCTGCCAGTGCCGCGACGCCAACTGCCGCCTGCCCTCGTGTCAGAAGATGAAGCGCGTCGTCACGCACACCAAGGTCTGCAAGCGCAAGACCAAGGGCGACTGTCCCATCTGCAAGCAGTTGATCGCGCTCTGCTGCTACCACGCCAAGCACTGCATGGAGACCAAGTGCTCTGTTCCATTCTGCAGCAGTATCAAGCAGAAATTGAAGCAGCAGCAGGTGCAGCAACGCGTGCAGCAGCAACAGCTGCTGAGGCGGCGCATGGCAGCTATGAATACGCGCGGAGGCGCGGCGGGTGCGTCATCGCCACCCTTGCAGGCCGCGCCCGCGCTGGCATCGCCGCCGCCCGCCAAGCCCGCAGCGCACGCGCACGCGCTTCCACACAACGTGCAGAAGGCGCTACAACAGGTCAGTACAAGCTAGTTAAACTATTTAACTTAGATAGATTCAATTTTTTTTCAAAATCATAAAATTTTATTGGAAAATAGTTATTTATTTTTGCTTACAATCCAAAAAGAATTCTACAATCCGTACTCTGTAACATACTCCCAATTAGTTTGCAACATAAATATCTTTTGGCTACTAACAACCATAGCAATCGGGAGCTGGGCCTTAAATTAGTCGATAATGAGCATGGCACGCGGTCTATGTCCGCAGGCAGATTCGGAGTACCTAGTCTGGTGCACAACTATTATGGTGATAAAACCTTAAGAAAACGTGTACCCTATGTATTTAATAGTTTGCCTGAGGACATACGCCGCGAGCCAGATTTCAAGAGGTTTAAAGTTAAACTTAGGGAGTATTTTTTGTCAACTGTTTAATTTTAACCTTTGATAAAAAGTACTTTTTAATTTAATTTTAATTAGACTCGAGATCCTGCAGTCAAACTCACTAAGTGACAGTAAGTGACACACTAGGACATAGTATAGTTTTATATGTATTTTTAAACAGCACTAATAAAATTTAAAAAAAAAATGTGCGGGAATATAGGAATACTGTTACAACATAACACATTCATACTATAAATTTCTGATCTTAGGTAAGTTACATGATAACATAACTTAAGATCAGAATTAAGTTCATATTTTTCACACTCAAAATATTTATTACTTCAATTTATATTGTTATATAAACTTTTGCAAGCCATTCTTAAAAAGGCCTGTTTATTATAGAATATCCCAAAAAGGATTTTTCGACAGTATCTCAACATTTTCATATAACTAACCAACAGGTGCAAGAAGAAGCTGCTCGCCAACAGGCACCATCATACGGCAAGCAAGCAGCAATGGGACCACCAGGCGTGGGCGTGAACGTGGGTGTGGGCGGCGTGGTAGGCGGCACGGTGCGCGGCGGCGACTGGGGTGCACGGTACCGCACGCCCGCGCCGCTGCATCACGCGCCGCTTCACCGTCTACCGCACCACGCGCCCGCACACCCGCAGCATGCGCAGCACGCGCAGATGCAGCAGCACCATGCGCAGCATCCGCAGCATCAGCAGCATGCGCAGCACGCACCGTCCGCCATACAGGTAATTTTATTTTCCTCCGTTGCGTCATCATCGCACTGTCGTAATTTGGTTTGGGCAATATAACATTGAGATTTAAGAGTTAAGTTTAAATTGGCCGAGTGTATTTCTTTGTATTTATTATTTATTGGCTATGACTATTATGTATTTTCTTTGTGTGACAAGAAGTTTTCACATAACTCAATTAATTTAAATAATTAATGTTTTGGCAAAAAATAATAGTATTGTAGATTGCTTTTGTTATAAAAAAAATATAAATGTTTTAACACAATATGACTTTGTGCTTCTACAAATTGATACAAGTTATATGTATGTTGTATATTAAACAAATAAATCTGTTATTTGTTGCCAACTCAGATATAATCAAATTGGCTTCTTTTGTCAACAACTATCATCCATTAGAACTGACTAGTTATAGTCAATAATCATAAGTTTATAACTAACATGTATTCACTAGACCTCCTTTTTGTGCGTCAATATATTTATAAATACTGTATAACAATTTTATATGTGATTTTTAATATTTATTTTCAATTTATTATAATCAGAATATACGTCTACAGCAAAGAGCGGGGACGCCGCAACAGCAGCAACAGCCGCCAGTACACCAGAAAGCGTTACAGCAACTGATGGCGACGCTGCGGTCCCCCTCCACGCACAACCAGCAGCAGGAGATACTGCAGATATTGAAGTCCAATCCGCCTTTAATGGCAGCCTTCATCAAGCAGAGAGCACAGGTAAATAAGAATTTATTTTGTTAAAACATTTGTAATAGGACACTTAACTATTAGAGGACATTTATTTTTATTTGAATATTTCGCATTTGGAAGAAATCGTTTTTTAAACAAAATAAAAAAATGGTAAATTTATTTGATATGTGATATAAAGTGATAAGTAGGAGAGCGCCTTTTCGTAAGACAAAATTATTCTCTAACCATTTATTTAGTTAGAAGCATTTTAACGGAATATCTTGTAATACAGAATCAAAACCAGCAGCAAGCAGGCAGCGGCGTACCTGTCGGCAATGTCGGCGTTGGTGTTGGAGTCGGCAACGTCGGCAATGTCGGCAACGTCGGCGTCGGCAACGTAAATGTCGGCCTCGGCGCTATGCCACAGCAGCAGCAATTACAGCACATGATGCAGCCGCAGCAACAGCGGCTGCAACAGATGCACCAGATGATACCACAACAGACACAGGTACTTAAAAGGGTTTTTTATACAACTTTTTTTTTAAATGTAAGGAATATTTAAATTATAACAATGTGTACTCGTCTCAGGTGGGAGGCGTGTCTGGTGTGGGCGGAGTGGGCGGCGTGTCGGGCGTGGGGCTCGGCGGCGTTGGTGGCATGTCGTCGGGCGCGCCCGGCTGGTTCAAGGGCGGGCCAGCAAGCGGCGTGGGCGTGGGTGGGGTGGGCGGCGGCATGATGGGCATGCGCGGCGCGTACGCGGGCACCAACGCGGCGCCGCGCCTGGCCGCGCGCTACTTCCCGGGCGGCGGGGTGGGCGTGGGCGCGGTGGGCGCAGGCGTGCTGCAGCGCTCGCCGCCCGCCACGCCGTCGCCGCGCCCGCCCACGCCCTCGGAGCTGCTCATGATGCGGCAGTCGCCCGCCACACCCGCGCAGCATGCGCCGCCCGACGACCAGCTGCCGCCCATGACGCCACAGGACCAACTCACCAAGTTCGTGGAGCAGTTGTAGTGTACATAGCCGCGGCGCGCCCGGCCGCCCTGTAACATATAGCGTAATGCGGCCCGCGCACCACGCAACCCCTCCCCTCCTCCCTCCTCCCTCCTCCTCTACCCGCTCTATTTATTGTTGACGATTCGTTAGAACGCGAAGAACGAAGAATACTAGTAAGTATTACGATGAACGAACGAGCGCTCAATGTACAAATGTAAATATGAGAGTACATCCTGTCCGCTTTTGCGTATTGTAAGTTGTTCGTAGTGTAGGTACATATGATACTTATTCTGTTTATTGTAAGTAAATCATTTTATAATATAATTATGTGATGATTATACATTGTTGTTTCTGTTATTGTGACACACCCGATATTGATAATTGATATATGTATGTACATGTTTGCTAAGTGTACTTATATACTTTATTTCTGTTTTCGAACAGTTTCAATATTGCCTTATTTGAGATCAAGCAACCATGTAAAAATACGTTATTTATTGAAACATTAATGAAATAGAAGAAATATTTGTAAGTTATAGGGAAATTACCATTTGTAAAAGAATATTGAATATAAATGCAATTTAATGTGTTGCTATTATTAGTAACTATGAAATATATATTCATATATTATGATATTACGATTTTTATAATAAAATAAATATAATGTAATTCAAGACATAAAGATCCGACTGATACCATTACTCCAAGTGTTTGATTGAAAAATTGGAAATTTGTTTTTATAAATAATTGGTTAGATTTTTTTTATGTTAAATATCAGAGTAATGCACAGGGCGTATATTTAATTTATGAGTGATGTATCTTTAGTGACTACACTAGTTTTGATTTGCGTGTCGCCATAAGATTCAAGGCAAAGGATCACATCACTTGTTTATTAAAAAGAATAATTCAAAAATTGTTTTTTTTTTCTTTGTCTCATCGCATTTTCCACATCTGGTAAACTTACTCATATCGAAAGAAAAAACCTTATTTATGCGACACATATCTAATTAAAGAACATTTTGTTTCGTGTACAGGAACCCTACTGTGCTTCTAAAAAGATCTGAAAAAATATATGATTTCAAGTGAGGATCCTACCCACAACCACCGAGTATAAAATATATTAAAAAAGAAGTTAGAAATTTCTGAAAAAAGCCAAAAATTACATATCCTTATTTCTTAACTGATTTTTTTATTAATATAGATAGAGTTGTTTTATTTTTCTTTAAATAATACAAAGTTTTAAACTAAAATTATACGGCAATGCCATTTCCTGATGAAAGACTCTTGAGTCCTATATCATTTATTTCCACTTCCTATTTTTCAATGAACATTATTGAACATTGAAAGTTGACACTGTTAAGTACCTAATTATACCTACTATAATAATATAATTAAAAAACAAAAAAACGTACATTCCTAAAAACCGGAAAGTCTATTGAATAATAAACCTGCCATACCAAACTATAAAAATTAGAAAAGAAAACTAAAAAAAATGTTCAAGAAAGCCATGGTTGCTGTAAGGCAAAGTAAGAAGCGGTTGGTCGCGGCGTTGGGCTCCACCACTCAACATGTCTAGATCTCATGCGGAAAGTGACGCTCTGTTTTCTATTTACTATTCTGTCAAACCGAAGCTGAAAATAAAATATGCAATCACCTTTTTTTCGTAAATTTTGATATATTTAAAAGGATGTAAAATCAACTAATATGATATATTTTAAGTAGGCCAGTCGTGACTCGTGGTGCAGGGGCACAAAGTGTGTCTGTCTGTATATAGGTTGTGGGTTCGATTTACACTCGATGAAATTCAATATTTCATATTTTTATTTCTCCGCTCTGGTGTTAGGTGAAGCGTGGCGTTGAGTTCCGTCACTCAATAGGCAATGCCTCCAGAAATCGGCGGAAAATGGGGAATGGAAAGTCTTAACACTAGGTTACCTCTGCCTACCCTGCTGTGTGGGGGACACAGCGTGAAGCTAAAAAAAGTCTACAGTTTATGGCACAGCCTAACTGTATAATATTGGGCAAAAGGTAAAAAAACGAACGAAGACACTAACCAGTGTCTTTGTTTGATTAGAAATGATTACAGTTTGTGAACTTAAACAGTAAGTTTAAGTTCATACGGTACGCCTGCTACAAGAATAATAGAAATAACGCCTGCTTGTGAAATGCTCGTAATATTTTAGATAAATATTTTTATATAAATATATTCAGTTATTTCTATAATGTTGAGTGAGAAAAACATATTATTGAAACTTTAAAAAAGGATGTATTTAAATGTTGTTTTATATTTTTAAATTTAAATTGTAAATGGACACGGACTTAAAAAGCAAAGTTTCATCGATCTTGGGTGTTTAAAATCTAATTTATCATTGCACTTCTAGATTTCGATGCTTTCAGTAATCATTTTCACGAAAAACACGTTTTCAGTAACAAGGTCCTGCATTGACGCCTACGATATATAAAATCCTATTAACTAAATTGATACACACATACAATGATACAACGCCCTAATACGTTTAATTTATTTTGAGGCTTGTGTCGACTGTACTCCGCGATAACAAGACCGACACGACACGCGAAGAGGGGAGACGCGCTGGTTCTCACAACCTCGGCCGTCATTGAGCACTAATAGTCCACGAGTGTAGACACTACTCAATAGTCGCTAACACAATTGATTCAAGAATTACGCAGTCAACTAAAATTAAGCATCGCCAAAATGTCCAACAAAAAGTTATTTAAACGTGCTGATCTCGTTAAGAAGAACACGGCCCAAGAAGCTGTGTTCGTTATAGATAACTTAGTGTACAACATCACAACGTTCCTGGATGACCATCCTGGAGGACATGAAGTGTTGCTAAACGTCTCCGGCAAGGATGCGAGCGAGGACTTCGACGACGTCGGCCATAGTTCGGATGCTAAGGAAATGATGCAAAAATACTGTATCGGAGAAGTAGTGGATGAGGATAAGTGGCAAGTCAAGAAACGGTACCGGGACTGGCAGGCTGTGAGTGTTAAGAGTGACGCTAGCTTTTATAAAACTTGGAAACTCCCCGTGCTGCTGGGGCTGGTCGTCTCCGTCATATACACGTATTTATTTATTTAATGTACTGTGACAAAGTTCAATTGTAAATATTTTACTAGATTTAAATCTCGTGGATCTTCTTATACTTTGGGATATTTATAAAAGTGTGTGTGCTGGTATCGTTTATTATGTAAAGGTTTTTTTTTTATGTTAAAATTATCAATGTAGTTAATGTTTTATTATACGTTTTCCTATAAAATTATTAGTTTTTATTCGATTTAATATTTAGATGCCATTAGTTTCAATTATTAGTGTGGTGTTGAATTAATGCGACGATCACTACGAATGACAAGGTGACTTAAGCGACCAGACGAGACACGCGTTACATATTATTATAACATTTTCTATTATTTAAAAAGAAAAAAAAATAAAAAACATATTTTTTTACTATCAACGAATATGAAAATAATTTATCAGTTGTGCAATCTCTTTGAAATTTGTTGGTACCTTAATACACCAGATAAGTACCTAGATATGACTAAATAAATATTTGAAGTACATTTATTTGCTTAACATATTATTATGAATACTACTTGTATACTTATCTAAGAATAATTGCAATCATTACGTAGGGTACGATACTTTATATATTTTTCATTATGCTTATTTTTTTGCTTTACCTAGGAAACTTAGTGTTGAGACACATTGTTCTTCACTCTCCGTCCGCCCAAGTTACGAGACATTGCGGCATTTGCGGAACTTAACGCCACGCTTTGTCTTGTTACCCGAGTGAGGAAATGAAAATAATTCATTTCCTCGATTAAGAATCGAACCCACAACCTTTGCAATCAGACGCTGTGCAGCTGCACCACGGTAGCTTCAATTATATTTTAATAATTAAATATAATGAGAATATCATTATACGGTTACACATATATTATACGTAAAGATAAAAATCTTGAAATTGTCATATTAATTCAGTTTTTGTTTTCAAGTATAAATATTCGTACTCACACGTGTAAAAAAGTAAAAATAGAATAAAAAAAGGTATAAGTGTAAAAATTATTATACAATTATAACTATACAATAGAATAAAGTATATATTTAGCATAAAGCATTACTTTGTATAATAAAATACTTATACTAAAAGAAAGGAGGTCATATCAATTTACTTACTTATTATAGGTACAAAAAATGTTAGTGGCTTAATAGCTAATAGCATAAAAAAAATTATAATCAATACTAAAATAAAATAAAGTCTTGAGTAAAATATAAAAAAAAATCATAATATAAGGATTTATTATTTTTATTATATTTGTGAAATATAATAATTATATCAATGACATAACAGTGGAATTAATTAAAGAAGACCTAAGATTAACCTAAAAAGAAATTCAACTTGTGACATAAGTAATTAACAAAAACAAAAATTAATCTAATTATAAAGTCTAAATAATAATTATAGTTTGCTGTGTAGGGGAGTCCCACGCCCTTCACTAATCGATGGTTCGAGAATATTTAATTGAATTATTACATATATGTTCCACCTGCGCTGGTAATCAATGTACCAAAATCAATACATTAGCTTCACGCTGTATCCCGCACATAACAGGGTAGGCAGAGGGAACCTAATGTTAGGAAACTCCGTTCTCCATTTTCCGCTGAATTCCGGAGGCATAGCTCGTTGAGTGGCGAAACTTAACGCCGCGTTTTGTCTCGACACCAAAGCGAAGATATGAAAATATAAATTGAAATAAATGTTTCAATTCCTCGAGTGGCGATCGAACTCACAACCAGTTGCGTTTACAGTCACACTAGGCCTTTATAAATACGTCATTGCATTAAAATGATTAGATAGCCCAAAAGAGTAGTATGAAGAACAGACGAAATGCGAAGTTACGATCTTTTAAGTAATTTAACCTTGATATTGTAAACGTTGTATTATCATACATTTGACGTTTGTCTCTACCATTAATCATTTTATTATTATATCATAATAAAAAAATTGTTTTAAAAAAGACAAATAAATATTTTATAAGTAATTCTATAGATAATATGGTTTGAGGACAAAAAAATGCTAGGTAGTTGCTTTCTTTATAGGTATTGCTTGTTTTTCTGTGTTGAATATAGCCCTTACGGTCGGAACTCGGACTCTACATATATAAATGTGTATGGATATAGAATAATATGGTATGGTGTGGTGCTAACTTAAACGACAAGGTCACCCACCAGGAAGTAATGTCAATTTGCAACTAGCATTTTAGGGATCGATCTTGTGGCAAGTTTCTTAACTTGAAATTAGACTGGAAAAATATTCGATTAATTCGGGTAATAATCGAATTTAAGGAAATTAGGATAACATACAACCGTAAAATTAATGAATCATTTTAACTTGTTTTTGTGGTTGGTGTTTTTAATTTTAATACTCTTTAACGAACAACTTACTTTTATATTATTCCAAAAGTTAAACGTTAAACATTATCTTCATTGGAAATCGAACCTGCATCTTATCTTACTTTTAACTTCACTTTGTATCCTGAACAGAGCAGGGAAGGTAGAGGGAATCTGGGAACCTAGTGTTAAGACACTCCGTTTCCATTAAGACACGGAGACCGGTCTCCACTTTCCACCAAACACTGGCCACAATTATCTACAGCCAGAAATTTCTGAACTTCACCAGATTTCGTCAATATTCTCATTTGATGCCTCGTAGTAAGGCGTCATCATTTAAAATAGATGTTATTACGACTTTTATTTTTATCTAGAAATTGGTAAGTTTGAACTTTGACCCAGCTTAAGTAAATATGATAACGAGGATTTAATTGCAAAAACTGATTACCGCTGTTACACGTACTGCTATTTTTTTATAGCAATTAGGTATAACGGATAAACAATATACACTTATGAAATATTTATTTATTTCCATTTCTTCGCTCTGGTGTCGAGGCAAAGCGCGGCATTGAGTTCTGCCACTCAATACGTAATGCCTCCAAAATTCGGCAGAAAGTGGAGAATGGAGTACCTTAACTAGGTTCCCTCTGCCTACCTTGCTGTGTGCGGGATACAGCATGAAGCTGATTTTTTTTAAATATAATTATTTCGTATACCTACTTGGCTTTAACAAATAATGGCAGACAGAATAAACAAAAATAATTATAATATGCACTTAATGCGACATACGTAAGATGTCGCGGGTTCTGACCTCAGCATTGTATTTGTACAGATAAAGCTGATGTAGAGAAATATTGGCCATTGTTTTTTTTAATGTTTAAAACCATGTTATTATACATATTTTTATAATCAGCTCTTAAAAATCTTTATTATGAAGACGATGAAGAATTTTTTTTTAATTAAGTATATGCAAATTTGAGATCATTTGTTAGTTTTAAAAAAATTATACAATGATGAAAACATATTGAATTTATGTTTCTTTTGCTTTAAAGCTTTGTTGGTATTAAAAAATATACGAAATTTTACTTTTAATGAGATATCATTATCAATAGCGTCATAGTAGGTACTATTGTATTCTCTGATGTTGACACATTTTATCATTAGGTACATACTTATTGCACACTTACAAATTCTAAGAAAATAAAAACAAATAACTATATACTTAAGCAAATATAACTTTCAATGCACACACAGTAGGGTCAACAAATCGTGACAGCATCGCCTTGAAGTTAGATTTTCTACACTTTTCCGCATTGTTAACTCAGGAAGAAAATATTCAAAAATAAGAAAATATCCTAAAATCAAACCTGCGCACATAAGTATGTACAGCTAGCTTCAGGGCGACCACAACTTGTTGACCGTACTGTACTGTGTACAATTTATTGCTTGAAACTATACTATCTATAGGGGAAAGGGGAAAAAGCGGGGACGCGGGGAACAACGACCCCACTTATATAAATAACTACTATATCCACTAGCCGTGTTTTGTTTGTGCCGTGTTCGCTAATAGATAAGTCTTTAGTCCACCAGTGACTAAATACTCCGTCGATTGTAAGTAGGTACTGCGCGCGTTTGTTCTGTGGAACAAAAACCTTTTTTCGTCATCTTTTGACACTGACATTGTGTATTTATATTATATATTTTATGTATCTACAATTATATAAGAGGTGTGAGTTCAAATCGCGATCCTGCATACGTAGGTCTATCTACTTATTTAAATATTTCTAATAGTTTTATGGGAAAATTTAAAATTGCTTTTACAACATTTAATATGTAAAGGTAATTTTCAACGTTGTATTTTATTTGTTTACACCATCTGTTTATGTTTAATTAAGATTGTATTCTTACGTATATTTACTACAATAAATATTATTTTAATGCCAGTCGTAGCGCAGGGGCACAAGTGTGTCAATGTTCACGCGAAAGGTTATGGGTTCGATTTCCATTCGAGGAAATTAAATATTTAATATTTTAATTTCTTCATTCTGGTGTCGAGCGACGTTGAACTTAACACGCCGTGCATCCAGAATTCGGCGAAAAATGGCGAATGGAATGTCTTACACTAGGCTCGTTCTGCCTTACTGCGTGCGGGATACAGCGTAAAGCTAAAAAAAATATTATTAACAATGCAAAAGGCTTACTGAAAAAAAATATTTATTTCCGAGTTCAATAAAAAATAAAAAAATATTAAATAAACTCTAAGCAACAATTTCATTATTAGATAATGGGATTTTGTTCTGTATAATTCTAGGATTTGTGGTATAATGTTTGATAACTCCAACGTTAATGATAATAGATAACAAAATTATCTGCAGTTTCAAGGTCTTTTCAATAATTAAGTCAACAACAATAATATAATATCTGTTAATTAAATGTACATTAAAATGTTTTTACAAATTTGGCGCGTACCAAACTATTAATATCAAATATCAAAGTCTACCGTCACTTGAAGCACAGACAAAATTAAGCTTCTAAGTCAACGCAAACACAAGATACGAGCTTTTATCCATGGTTTTGCTGTATTTTGTGTAAAAGATCATACAAAATGACTGCCTTTTCTCCGATTTCCGACTCGAATTTGACTGGTTTTTTAATCTATTGTAATCAATTATTCAAGATATTACACGTTGAGAGTCAGAACTAACCGGCCAGGGGAACTACCTCACGAGGATGTTATCAAGTAGGTATGCCAGTTTTCCCCTTTTAGCTGTATTTACGAACTTTTGGACGGTGATAAACAATTGTTGATGTAGGTACATAAAATATTTTTTTAATTTATAGGTCACTAAAAATATTAAAACAAAAAAAAAGTTTTTAAAATAAACACGATAAAAACACATACCGTCTATATGTTTCCAACGTACTCGGCCACAGGTTCCACGTAATTACAATAAGTGACATGTATCACTCAATAACAACACTACACACTAGATACCTTCCAATCAGGGCTTCCGCCTATAAGCAACTATGTCCGTTTGACATACCACCACTACTTTGACCACTACTTTTATTGTCTTTTTCACCATCTACCCACATTTACACTTGTACGCTACCAATATTGACTTTAACACAAAATTTGAATAAAAACGGGGAAACCAAAGTAAAACATGAAAGAGAATATACAATAACGGAATATAATATATATTTTTTTAATTGTTATTTAACACAGAGTAGAAAAATATATTAGAAAAAGTATAAGGTATTGAGGTTTCAGTCTCAATACGTTTAAATGATTATATGTTTTCTTAAATATTTTTCATTTTTTATCATTTCCTCGTTCTCGTAACAAGATGCAGCGCGGGGTTGAGTGCCGCCTACAACACGCAGTTTCAAATTCGGCGGAAAGTATAGAGTGCAGAGAAGTGCATGTATTTACACTAGATGCCTTCTGTGTAACTTTGCCTATAACAGATATACGGGATACATGGGAAAGCGAAAAAAATATAAAGTAATAATCTTTAGAATTTTAATCGAAAATGGTAATAATAAAACCGATTTTCTTTTTGTCGGAGTAACAGTAATATTTGCAAACACAACATCAATAATTTGATGTTGCTTGAAAATTTTACCTTGTAAATTTAATTATTAGTCTTTTGGTATGTAAATTTATTTTATGTATTGCTATTAACTATGTTTATCAAATAAAATTATATAAACAATACAACAAATAGAAAGAATGTAAAATATTTATCGTATAATAAAAAATATATATTACAAGGATTTTTATTTTTAAGATTTACATGTCTCGTATAAAAAAAGTACCAAAAATAAGTATCAAATTATTATTTGAATTTAAAAAAAACAAGCATACACTTCAAAAGGTGTAATTTTTTATTATTTTATTTGTTGAATATTACTATGATATTTTTTTATCTTTTATTCAGGCCGCATAGGAACTAAGGATAAAGGACTTAATTCATAAATCCCACAAACAACAATAAATTGAAATACAACTAAAAAATCAACATTCAACAACTTTATTATGCACATTTCCTAATTCATTATTTTTGTGTTTTTTTCTTGCCACAGATAATTAATAATTTACACAATATATATAAACTCACGTTAAGTACCGATGAATGTTAAAATAGTTGCAAGTTACAATATTCGTTTGAACATGTTCGATAAAGTGAAATAAGTAGTAAATTTAAGCATAATATATAAAAACATAAATCTAAACTTGAAAAAAGGTACAAAATTAATTTTATAAAAAAAAACAAGCCATTTATTATGAAATTCCCGCAAAACAATACAACACGCGATAAATGCAAAACATTAACACAACCAACTGGCAGTTGGGTGATAAGTTGATATAATTTCCACAATCCGATCGAACTAGGAATGTGCGATTGTTAATTTCGTTCAAATCCTTTTGACAATATCAACCTATTTTGCCATCTCAGTCTTTCAATTCTTAAATCTGCAGAATAAAGAAGGCGATTACGAATGATTGTTTTATGTTTATATGTAATTAATTGAATGAAAAAGTAATTAATCGATATAAATCGCTATTTTGTGCAAGAAAATAATATATTGTTTAGAAATTATAGGGTTTAAAAGCACAAATCTCTTAAATAACAAAATCTTTATATTGTTTGCTTCTGAATAATTTCGAATTGAAGCGTCTTTGGAAAATAGCTTTAATCAAATTTTTATTTCAACTTAGACACTAAAGAAATAGGATTTTGGATAAAAAGCATCTTGCCTTTGTAAAGCTGATTTATAAAATATATATATTTTTACGTTGCAACCAGATGTAAAAACTTTCAAAGGACATTAAATATCAACATAATACGACAATGTAATGGTTATTTAACCACAAACATGTCTATAAATGCAGTTGCTAACAACAGTTTAAAGTCTAAACTTTAGAAGTTTTAACCTAAAAGTTATTTTAAAAGTACAACCAAATATGTCGATGAAATTAAACAATAACACGTATTCGCCAACTTCAATCATCACAACGATATAATATAAATATAGAGATTTTAAAAAAGCCTTAGTAAAATTTTGATTTAGGTACAATTGTCACCGAGGCCTCATACACTTAGTTAAGTTTCGTATTAAAATATATATATATATACAATACATACATACAATTTAATTAATTTCATATATATTTTTACTTTCCACATTCACTTTACGTATACTGTTAAAATGTAAAAATAATTTTCCTAACGATTGTACATAATATATAGCGTTAGCTGGATATTAATATCACATTATAAAACACATATTTATTGTTACCACATTTTAGTTAGACATTTTAGTAACTGGCCAATAGCTTCTACTGTAAATAAAGCGTTATAAGCCCCGCTGTTCACACTAAACGGCAAATCAAAAACTGTTTTATATATTTTTTAACTTTTAAAGAAAAGTTATTTAAACAATGTATAAATAACTTTTTTTTAAAGTTATGTAAATTTTAAAGAATTATATAAATCCCACAGCCAACATGGTTTTATGTTGGATTCCGACTTTTGATATGATTACAATATTTAAATTATTTTCATTACCCAGCTATAGCGCACAAAGCGCGTCTTTAAGTTCTACGACTCAACACTACAGACACAATGTCTCGAAAATTAGACCAATGTCGGAAAATAGACAGCAGTGTTGTAACACTATGTCTCCTCTGCCTGATTTGCGTGAAGCTATTAAAATAATATAAATTTTCACGCATTATAGCTGTAATAACAACAACGTAAGATAAGCTAATGCAAAGATTTTTGTTTTAAAAACATTCATCTTAAGGGAAACAATTTTTTATCTGATACTAGTAAAAACCAGTTTATATTGGTTATATCATTCGTATTAAGTACATAATTATGTTCCCTCGCGGATTACTTGAATTTTACATATTTGGGTAGGTATTTTTAAAGTTTTGATACCACACTTGGTATATATATAACTTTAAAAAAATCGTCTGACTGTCCAAGAGACGCAGGTTCGAGGCTCGCTACGTTAAAATTTTATTTACATTTTCAAAAAATATAAATAGATAAATCAATGTTAAAGTAGTCCATTTTTAATCATCCTTGGACACAACCTTTTATATAGCGACACTAAATGTCAAATTCTATTTAAGCAGATGTAATAAGTTCTGCAAAGGAATGTTGTTTTCATTTCAGTTACTTAATGCAATTCTCATATGATATTGCTGCACTAATTCTTAGAAGCTTACCCAGAAGCATTATTTAGAATTGCATATTTATCATTTATTCAAAATTCTAAATGATTTATGAAAAGATTTTGCCATCTGACCGCTAAACTCAGAGACATCAATTATCTTTTAAATGACATTAAAACTGTTAATATTCACGTGTATCACGTTAATATTTACATATAACTAATTTAATGACAGTTAAATGATAATTGACACATATTAACATGCAAATGAGGTTAACTATAACTGAAATAATCCAAACAAACCATAAATTTTCTGTAAAATCTTAACAGCATATATTAATAGCACAGCCCTTATACTATTATTCGTATTAAGGGTATTTGTATAAAAAAAAACACTTTTAAAATGCTATGGTACAATTTTTGAGTTACCGTTTGTATCTAAGCAGGACGGAACTTGTGACTTGTGAAATATTTTTTTATATGAAGAGCATTTATATTAAGTAACAATACCAGTTTGACCAAACATAATATACAAACATACATATCAAAACAACATAATATATATATAATTATTTATGTGATTGTATTGCACAAAGTACTTAAAAATGCATTTTATATACACACAAGACCTTTAAACCATTGTTTAAAAAACATCACAAAGCTAACAAAGGCTTAACGAAATACTACATACAACAAAAAATAAGTAGGGCACCACTATAATATAGAGACAATACTAAGATTTCCCAACAAAATGAAGAAACATGTGAACATTTATATAATTTAAGTATATTTGTTTGGCCAAGTGGTTCTTGATTAAGAAAAAGTTAAGTTATTATTGTTCCTTCTTGTCGTCGGGACTGGTGGAATTGTCGGTCTCTTCGGGCTCTTCGTCGGAGTAGTTCGTCGGTTCTTCGCCGGGCTTCAGTAGTTTGCCCACAAGATCGTATTTCTCTGAAATATTTATAATAATAATTTGTTAAATGGATTGAGTTGGGAGTAGATTTATTAACATATTAAATAATAATTATAGTATAGAGACCGTCGTGGCGCATTGTCACAAGCGTGTTACTGGAAACGCAGTCCTGGGTGCGATTCCTACTGGGGGGAATGAAATATTTAATATTTTTAAGGTAAAAAGCGCGGCGTTGAGTTCCGCCAATCAACACGCAACGCCTCGTGAATTCGGCGAAAAGCGCTGCTGTATATGGACACAGAGTAACGCTAAAAAAATTGTAATACTACTTATACAGTTTATTACTAACAATATTTCCTAAGATATAATTTTAGTATTGGTAATACTTTTAGCCGCATCATGGTATTAAGCAGAGAGAACCTAGTAATTAATTAAAAGTATACTTAGCATACTTTTTTTGTCAATTTTAATGACTGCGTGGTTTTGGTTATCTTTATCAGATGTAATGATGATGTAATTTCAGACACTTCCTAATTGGTCAAAGATCATTTATTATTTATAACCATTTATTAATTAATTATTATTTCTACACAAATTAAGTGGGGCACAAGCTTGGTAGAGACTTCGAGAGTAGAGCGCAAGCCTAGAGTCGCCATTAGTGGTCGATTTTCACACATTTTCCACATGCGAAGTTAAATCTGTCGATTCGCTTAATTCTTTATTTTATAGTTACTCATATAATGATACATACGACTGACAATCTATGACAGTTATTATTAAAAGATAAGTTATCTCTTAATCTAAATAGTAAACTTTTTAATAATTCCAGTCGATAATACGCACATGTTAGAAAAAAGACTAAATTGGAACGAAACATTATTTTATTGTAGAAATTATTAGAAGTAGTAAGTGTCCAAATGACGCAATAAAAACATAGCGTAGGTTAGACGTAGGGTGCCGCTTCAAATTCTTCTACATTCAATTTTAAATTCAATCTAAATTACAACGCTAAAGACTTTCTTTGCTTGAGCACGATAATCTCAAGAACTACTGGTTTTAAATCCATTTATCGACTTATTTTATAATCTCCTTCGATACATATATTATATCCCGACCAGTAGGCGTGGAGAAACAACGAGAAATGTTGCAAAAACTGGAGAGCTAATAACTTACGTTGCGTGTGGCATACGTACTCTTATTTATTTCTATATGAGCGCGCGGACAGAGCCGCAGGTACACACTAGTTTTAGTATTATATTTATATTCTAGTGGTCACACCAGAAACTAATATCGAACTATAAAATTTCTTTTATAGAAATATTAAATGCGATGGAATATAATACATACATATAAAGTTAAATTTCCATCGAGGTTTATATAATCGTACGATGTCAGACGCGTCGCGTCGGATCATGCCATCGACCACATCGAGTTTTTATACGCGCAATTTTTTACTGCAACGCCAGTACAGACTGAATTAATTGTATTGTTTTATATATGGAATTGGATACTGCTTAAAACGAATAGCATACGTAATTCCTGAGGCCAGTCTTGGCGCAGGGGTGCAGTGTGATAGTAAACGCGCCAGGTTGCAGGTTCGAGTAGCACTCGAGGATTTTTTTCTGGTGTCGAGGCATATCGCGGCGATAAGTTCCGCCATTCAACACGCGATGCGTCCAGAATTCGGCAAAAAATAAGGTTTCTTCTGCCTACTCTGCTGTGTGCGGGATTCAGCGTGACTATTTTTTGTGTTTGTCATGACCTAGTATGAAATATTTAAATTAATTTGTATTGAAATATATATGACGCGGAATATTATTAATATGTTTAAAGTAGCAGCTCATGTAGGAAACGCAACAATAAACAAGGATAAATAAAATATAAACTAAACACACCGCACCTTTAGAATTTAGAATAAGTGTGACCTAACTCAAAAATTTGCTATTTGTGTTAATTTAAACAACTTTGAGAGGTTTTTGATTTATATTGAAATTTACTTTTAACCAATAAATATAATTTTAATATACATAATTACGAATGTCGTTTAAACATATAAAAAGTTAATAAGACTTCTTGTTAACCTATAATCCTAAAATTGGTATGGAACCCTCAGTGGGCAAGTGTGACTAGCCCTTGACCGGTTTTTTTTTAGCTTAACTTAAAAGAAATATATTAAAATATATAATATATTAGGTGTCCATGTATATTATTATCATAATATAAATATCAGAAATATCAGAAAAACCATGATTGATGTTGATTTTTTGATATACGAAAATAAATGTTGCTTACTCCATATCTTATCTGGTAATGCAAGAATGCAGTCAGTTTTTTTAAATTATATATATATATATTTAATTTTACATTTTATATAGATTCAAGTGAAGTTCCTATTATAAATTTGAAAGGGTTTGTCTAGTAAAGATTATATTTGTTTATAACTTAAGACCATATTGAAGTAAAAATAGTTGGTTCTCCCATATAGACTTTAAAGTTGAAACCAAGGACCATTGCTTTAATAGTCTGGTACTGTCAGTGTGCCATTGCACAATTTTAATGTTTATTTTTACAAATGTTCAAAATCATAAATAAATGTGTAGTTTTATACTAATGACATATTTTAGATATGTATTATTTTATAAATATATTTTTTTTTACTATTACATAATTGTATTTTAACACTATTATCACATATTATATGACCTAGCTATTTTATTAAGAATGATTTGACATTTTTAATTTATTGGATAACACTATGATAACTTAGTTTTTATATTATCATTCATATTTAAAGTGAGACAATCTTTAACCTAGTATTTTTTATTTTGTAAATTTAATGAATATCCCTATAAACCTTTACTAATACTTAAAAATATATTAAATTAAAGCATAATTCATTAAGCATACAAGATAATAATCACCTCTAAATTGTGCTTCCCACTCTTTAACAGATTCCATCTGCATGGAATTGAGGTCACTGAGGTCATCATACTCCTTGTCTGATCTGGTCACTGAAAATGTGGCAAGGCCTCTAGATGCATCACTTCCTCCAAATGCCGCATAGGGACCACCTAAAATTTTAATAAACTGTAAAATTGTGTTACAATAATTGTTTATATAATTGCATAGAAAAAATGTGCTTGTACTACTTAATGCACATGTACTAATTACTACAACTGTATAAATTATGCAGTCGTAATTGATTTTCTATGTGAGCACATGGACTGCGTTAACAGGTATCGAATTGTTTATGTATGATGCAGTACAATGTCATGAATGTATAAATAATGAGTCACAAAAGTCAATGCTATTTATAAAAATATGCACTCACCGGGCCCGTAGAAGCGGCGTCCTCGTGTCACATCGAATATCCACCCATTTACCGCTACCAACACACGACCATCAGATTGGTTCCCGTCGTACTTTCGTAATTCAGCGCATGTCATATCTTTTCGAATTTTAGGAAGTTCAGCCGGTGGCGGTTCTACTGATGTTTTGCCGAATCTACTTTTTATTATTTTGTACACCAACACAACTATAATCACAGTTAATAGCAAATTTATAGGACTGTAGATAATTTCGCTTATGATGCTAGAACTAGGACTCTCTGATTCCACTGATTTAGTCTCCGGTGTCGATTCCATGTTTTAAAATAAAATTATTTAAAAATCAAAACACTGGGGTTTTTATTTATGTGTACAAACTTTATAAAAGCACTTCACCTCTTGAATGATTTTGTCAGGTCTGAAAAATAATCAAGATTCAAGTTCCTGACGTCAGCGCCGTTTTTGATACGACATAAACAATGTTACTAGAATAAAAATTATACAAAAAGAATAAAAAAATGTAATTAAAATGATTCAATTTATTACAAGATTTCAATATATCGATAGTTTTTATTTTTTCGGTAAGATATTCTCATTATATTACTGCTGCGCTTATTTATTAATTGTAATTGTTCGAAGTGTAACTAGATAGACAAAGAAGTTCTTTAATAAGATTTATTAAATATTTTCAAATTTCAAATTATTTTAACTTGTAACGCAACACTAAAATAATGGTCAACGTAAGATTTTTTTGAGCTGGGGGCTAAAAGCTAAAACAATGTAGAATATGTAATTTAGTAACAACATTCCAATTCTTGACTTTACCCTAAAAATATGTTTTTAGCATAATCTCTTGTAATTAATAATTTTGAGATTGATACCAGACTATTCTAGGTATGGCCCATCCGCTTTCTTCTTTCTTTTCCACATAATCAAAATCAAAGAAATTTCTTTCCATATTATTATAACTACAACGGCACTCTTTGCCTCAACACCAGAGCGAAGAAATGAAAATATAAATTTACGTAAGTATGTCATTTTCTCAAACGGAAATCGAATCCACAACCAATCGCGTTTACACACATGTGCCCCTACGCCACGACTGGCCTCAAAGACACAAAGAACTATAATAATTATTATAACCACGAAACATATTATTGTTGTTTGGCAAATTATCACTTGACACATCAGTTAAGCATTTTTTTGTCAAGTGGTAAATTTTATGAAACTGTCACTTGTCAGCATTCAACATTGTCGTCTGTCAAAACTCAAAAGTCAACTAGACCTATAAAACTCCGGCTCCGGCGTTCCGGGAATGTGCATTATTTTTTGTTTACAATAACAATTTTCTACAAATACATATTTTAGAAATAAATTGGCTGACGTACCGTCGTTGTATTGATATAAGGCCTAATTTAATAATTGCTTCTACAAAATGAAGGATCGTCAGTCAGATTTGTGCTCCAGATATATTAAAATATTCATTGTCGTATGCTGTTATTGGTAAGTTTGTGATACCTATATTTGAAAATAATTATAAAGCAATATATATTTACTCGTCCATTTTCAACTTTTGTTATATTAATTTGTTTAAAAGTTTTCGTTATCTTACCTACAGTTTTAATGGGTTTATTATGTTTAATCAGATTAGAAATTCGATTATGAAATGTAATATCTTTTTGATCGTCTATGTAGATAAATACTCCTTATACATGTTTACTATGATTGTACGCCTCAACTAAAGTATTATTACAGGGTGATATCAATTGCAACAGTTTTTGTGAATAAGAGTTTGCTAAGCAGCCAGTCAGTGGCTTTAGAAGCTCCTCTATTCATAACTTGGTTCCAGTGCATAGTTTCATTTACAATATGTCTCACTTTGAGCAAAACAGGTGGTATTCCAGGAATATTCAGCTTCCCAAAAGGAACTCCATGGTCAAAAGAAGTTGTTGGCAAAGTATGTAAAAAATATTTTTGACAATTGCCTCATTTGATATCAAATATTTTTTTTATAGCTTCACACCAAAATCTATTTATAATCTAGTGTTAAGACACTGTTCTATGCATCTTTCATTTATTAAGACATTGAGTTGTGAGTAGCAGATACTAGGGACACAATGTCTCCATAATTTGGTGAAAATCCAGAGAAAGGATAATAAAATAATTCATTCCTCTCAGAGGGAATTGAACTCACAACCATCACAATTACACACTGCCGCTGCATCATAGCAGCCTCTTTTAAATAATAAATTTATAATAACATTTTTATTTTCGCAGGTAATACCATTATCAATTATGTTTACATTGATGATTGCAACAAACAATCTCTGCCTCAAATATGTTGATGTATCATTTTATTACATAGGAAGGTCATTGACAACAGTTTTTAATGTTATATTTAGTTGGGTGCTTTTGAGGCAAGCTACATCATATAGATGTGTGTTTTGTTGTGGATTTATTATATTTGGTTTTTATCTTGGTGTTGATCAAGAAAACTTATTGGGTAATTATTTGTACTTCTTTGATTCATTCTATTATTATAATTAAGGCTATAGGGGCACAGAATGTAATATTAAATATATTTTATTTCCTTGTTCTGATAATAAGGCAAAGCACGGCATAGATTTATGCCTTATGATTTATGTTTCAAGAACTTGGCAAAAAAATGGGGAATGCAAGAGCCTTAATGGGAATAAAATGTCTTAACACTAGGTTCTCTCTGCCTACCCTGCTATGTGACATGCATGATACAGCGTAAAGCAAAAAACAAAATTATACAATGATTACTTTTTGCAGTGTCAATAACATACAACAATTAACTGCTATCAATAAAAAATTAAATTTTAATTGGTTTTCAGGTTCATTTTCTCTTATTGGAACAATATATGGTGTTATCGGCTCCCTCATGCTATCACTATATTCCATTTTTACCAAAAAAGTATTGCCAAGTGTAAACCAAGAAGTATGGCTGCTATCATATTATAATAATGCATATTCAATTATTTTGTTTCTGCCATTAATGATATTGAATGGAGAACTAAGTGTGGTACTCAGCTATACAAACTTCCATAGTCCTTACTTTTGGATGCAAATGGTTGTTGGTGGACTTTGTGGATTTGGTATTGGATATGTTACTTCACTGCAAATTAAGGTATATTTATTTTTTAAAAAATCGGCCAAGTACATGTTGGATCAGGCACAAGGAGTTCCTTACTATTATTTGTAAAAATAACACAGCAATCACATTTGTTGTATAGGAATCCCCCTTAATTTCTTTTTTATTTTATTTTTTTAAAGTGAATATATGGCCGTCGTGGCGCAGGGGCACAAGGGTGTGGTTGTGATGCGACGGTGGTGGGTTCGGTCCCCAGTCAAGGGAATGAATTTATTAATATTTTCATTTCTTTGCTCTGGCACCAAGGCAAAAACCCAGTGTTGAGTTCTACCACTCAACACGCAATGCGTCGAAAAATTCCGCCAAAATAGGGAAACGGAATCGGAATGCCTTAAAACTGGGAGGTTCCCTCTACCTCTGCCATTTGTTCTAAGGGATTAAATGTTTAATTTATTCTGTTTTTTATATATATAAACCTTATTATATGTTATGGTTGATTTATTCACAGGTAACTTCACCTCTGACACACAATATCTCAGGAACGGCAAAAGCTTGTGCACAAACTGTCATGGCCACACAGTGGTACAACGAAACAAAGAATACTTTATGGTGGATGTCTAACGTTATAGTCTTAGCCAGCAGTGCACTATATGCAAGATTTAAACAAATTGAAATGGAAGAAAATTCTAGAAAACCTATTCTTGAAGAAGAAAAAAGTTTGGTGTAGTTTGTCGATATATAATATTAGACAAGAATGTAATTTGATACTATTAAAATGCTTAATATATAATTATTTATTACCAAAGCTTATTAGTAAGCATTTTAGGGACATTTATGAATTTTATTTCATTTTAATAAAATTTTGTTTACAGATTCAGTTATATGTAACTATATACATATGTTTTGAATACCATTTAGGTCAATATGTTATGCGTTTATTTCTTATAAAGGTAACTTTAGGATAACATTAGCCAATAACAGGAGGCCAGTCGTGGTGCAGGGGCACAAAGTGTGACTGTAAGCGCGACTGGTTATGGGTTAGATCTCCACTCAAGGAAATGAAATATTCATTTACATTTATATTTTAATTTTTTCGCTCTGGTGTCGAGGCAAAGCGCGGCGTTGAGTTTCTCCACTCAACACACTAGGTTCCCTCTGCCTACCCTGCTGTTTGCGGGTTACAGCTTAAAATTTATGGTACATTAAGTAACATTAACTTATATAAATAATATAATTTCATTTCTAAAAACAACAATACAAAACAAAAACTGAATAGGGGTCACTGATATAAACATAACTTCTTATCACCAAAATTTATAAGTTTTATGAACATGGACATGTGCCTCATAACGCTTACTTTACGCTTTATCCCGTGTATACCAAGGTAGGTAGAGGGAACCGAGTATTAAGAGGTAGTCAATTTAATGAAAAACAGCAACAAAAAAGGAACACATGATCGAAATCTGTGGCGTAAACTCCACCATTTCACTCATTTTCTACTTTCCCCCAATTTACGAAACATATCTTGGAACTCAACGCCACGCTTTGTAGAATTCTAACATTTACTGTTAAAATTAACTTAAGGTTTTTTTTTTCATTTATAAGTATATATTTTTGAAATACCAGTTAGCTCAATTTGTTGTAATTACATTTTTATGTAAATTAATGTAGGTCAACCAATTAGGGTAGTCCTATTAAATTATAGATATTAATTTATGTATAAAAATAAACGACATTTTTTGTTTAACATATCAGGCCAGCCAAATATACAGGCAGATTAACATTTAAAGTTATTTACGCACAATTAGAATAAACTATTTATCAAATAAAAAACTAAATAGCATATAGGTAAGAACCTATATGCTATTTAGTTAAGAAATAAAAAAGATAATAATAGAACATTTTTAAAGTTTCTGTGCCATTGCATATAGAAAAAAAAATTTTTTAGCTTTTATCTTAGATATAATATAGCCATGCAGGAGATAAAATTAAAAACAAAAAGTTATTAGCATTCATTCTTTACTCTACCCATATGTGGGTAAATTGCATATCATTATTTAATTCCTTATTCAAATCATACTTAGTTTTTGTTCCAGCTTTACGTTGTCTCCCGCAAATAGCAGAATAGCCAGAGACAACCAAGTGTCAAGACATTCCGTTCCCCACTTTCTGCCGAACTCTGAAGGCATTGCGTGTTGAGTGGCGGAACTCATTACTAGAGAAAGGAAATGTAAGTATTAAATATTTCATTTCCTCGAGTAGGAATCGAACCCACAACCTGTCACGTTTACAGTCGCACGCTTGTGTTCCTGCGCCACGACTGGAACAAGGTTTTTATTGCTATATATTTATTGTTTTTTAATTTTCTACATATATTATTATATACTATTTGTATGCAATGTGCAATATTATTGCTTTAGGGTTAAGATAACTTTAATTATTATAATTATAACAAAGGAAAAGGTCTTTCGGGGATCTATAAATATTAATCAATAAATTTATGCCTTTTTATCATTTATTACCATTTATTGTATTATAATTTTAAGCGACTAAGTATAAGGAAAAGTTTATTAAATTTATATATTTTTCAGACATTTTATTATAAGATAGTTACGATTTTCATTCTTTTTTTATATATTTCGTTTTATATTATTGTTGAGTTGATATTTTATATATACACATTAGAAACGAAAAACTTCATATAAGGTTGCATATATTGTTTTTACTTGAGTAGGTATTTATTGTAATAATAGATAGGGGTCTATTTGTAATCTCAAAATATGCGATAATTTCATTTCCACATGTTTATACTTAGGATTTAAGTGAAAATTATAAGATTCATCGTCATCTGTAACATGGTCGTACAACTCGACGCCATAAATAGTAGACCAGTTCCTAGAAAATAATGTATTATTAAAAGATATCCATTCAGTGTATCTATATCTTTTTGTTCTGATACTATAACCCATGATTTTAATATCTTTTAAATGTGGCTTATCCGAATTTATTTCAGGATATACACTAGGTCTGGGATATTGAGATATTGCGTATGGTCTTCTGTTTTTATAATTAGAAGTTTTCATAAAAGGTACCAAACTTTTGCCTTCATAGCAATTTTTTGACTTTTCATCGACATCTTTGCATTTTGGTATAATATTTAAGTTGGCTAATTCAAGTATGGTTGGGAATATATCAATTAGTTCTACAGGAGTTGATATGGATTTTGATGGAATTCCCGGTACTTTGAATATTAATGGAACTTTTAAAGCAACATCAAAGTTGCTGTATTTTGCCCATAAGCCATTCTCTCCTAATGACCAACCTGAAATTAGAAATACCTACATAATTAAAAATTTATAACATTATAAATTAATACAAATATCATAACTAATGTATTTCAATATAGGACTTTATAAAAGAATTCATTATTAAAAAACACTTTCATATTTATATATATACTTAGGTATTTCAAAAAAATCTGTTACTTACCATGGTCACTTGTTAAAAGAACTATAGTATTTGTTGGATCTATTTCTCTCAATAATTTTCCAATTAGATTATCAATATATAATGATGCTGCATAATAACTCTGACGGATTTTTAAGGTCCATTTAGAAGGCATTGTGCCAAATGGATAGGAAATGTTAAGATTTCTTATATCGTTTCTATGACGTACATCAGTCCATGGATGCCATGCTACTAGTGGCATGGTTTTGGGCATATAAGGCATTGATGGTGGCTTCACTTCACTGATTGGAACTTTTCCTAAAATTATTTGTTTAACTCAATGCTGTTAATTGTCTTGTTACCAGAGCGAGGAAATGAAAATACTTCATTCCCGTAGTGGGAATTGTACCCACAACAATCGTTTACATAAGACGCTATGCCGCTGCGCCCCGATTAATTGTGAACGCCAGATTTTTTTCATATGTTATTTTATAAATATTTTTACTTACTTAGATATTTATGAGGATATTTAAGAGGTATATGAGGCTTATGAAATCCTACTGCCAACAAGAATGGTTTGCTTTTGTTTCTGTTCCTCAACAAATTTATAGCAAATTCAGTGGATTCCAGATCAGGTAAAGTATTATTGGGTTGTGATGTAATAGTAACTGGACATATTAGATTTTGTTCTAGCTTGTGCGTGCTATGATCTCTACAAACCGCAGCGTTTTTATATCGTTCTGATAGAGGGTGAAAGGGTATTTCTGACCAGCTATACGGCCAATCGTCGGTAAAATTTGAGCTCTTTCCCGGATGAAATATTTTGCCTATTGAAAACGTGTCATATCCATTTTCTTTGAATATTTGAGGGAAAGTAGAAAAATTGTAAACTTCATCACGCCAGTAACTATAAAAGTCGTATAATCGTAACGTGTCAGGTCGACGACCTGTTAATAAAGAATTTCTACTGGGTGCACATAAGGCTTGCTAAAATATAGAGATAAAAGGTTATAATAAAGCATTTATATAAAAAAATATACTGTCAAATTAAAACAATAACAAAAGTAACCTGTGCGAAAGAATTTCGAAATGTGATGCCTTTTGCCGCCAATTTTTGAATATTTGGTAAATAGAACTCGTCTTCCGTCAGCTGTCGCAAGTCGTCGATAAATACAATCAAGATATTACTTTTATTTCTATTCTGATTGATATTCAACATTGCGCTTGATATATTATAAAAATATAAATACATAAATATTTTCAACCACATTATTTTCGTTTGCTAAGTTGCTTTTAAATAATAAATATCAATTGCATGAAATATCCTAAAGACTATACAATATAAACGTCCATTAATAGTACTTTTAAAATTTACTAAAATAAATATTTAATTTTTCTTAATCATTTAATTAATAACTATTTTAATATAATTAAGCTTCTTATTTTAAACATTATATTATAACAGAATAGAAAGTATAATAATTTACGTAATATTTTTAAACGCAATATTACAATAGTGTGCTATAACAACGTTACTTCTTACTCACACATTTGTCAACATCGTTCGATTTCGTCTTGATTTCTTTTATGTATGTAACTCTCAAAACTCACACACTCAAATAAACAAGTAGGAGATCGCTGTGCGCGTTTGTCATTCAAAAGTTCAAAACATCTGTTGTATGTTGTTGTGTTTTGTATTTTTAATTATAATTTTATTCCTGTTTTATTATTTGATTTAAAAGGCATTTTGTATAACGAATTTAAAAGTGTATTGAGTGAGTGCTTTTATAATTTTAAAATTGTTGTGACGTCATTGTTTTCGACTGCCAGTAAAAACGACGCAATTGCACCATTCTTCAGATATGGAATTAAAATGAAAATTATTTTTATAATTGAAGTAAGTAATATGATATATTGTATCATGATTCAATTAGGATGTTTGTATTTATGCATCTGGGAGGATTGATTATATCGTTGTAAGGTACAACTTGCATCGATTTCCTTTGTCCTCGGTCCCTAAGGTTTGCACTCTAATTGTTGTGTATTGAGTTTGAGAGAACACTTGCGTATGTAATACGTGCTTAGAAAGTATAATACAGTTCTTAGATCGATTTACGACATATCTACATCGGTGAATTCTAAATACCTACAGATTTCGTACATTGACATTGTTTATTTTCGTAAATTATGTAATCTATATACTTTAATCTGACATTGTTTTGTTTTATTATATTATGTAACTTTAATTGCTTTTTTTTGTTTTAGGGAAATAATTTCGAATTGTTGATGTCTTTATATTCATTGTTTTAATATTAAGTGAAGGCTACAGTTTTTTACTGTAATATTGTACATTAATTATTTAAAACAATTTTTTAAATAAAACAACAATTGCATCTTTGTTTTTGTAAATAACTTTTTATCTATTTGTATTCTTGTCAGATAAAATTCAGTGTAGTCATCAAAAATAAAGTAAACAAGATATTTATAGTCTCTTGTGATGTTTATATTGTTAACAAAAACAACAGGTAAATCTTGTTATTAAACTAATATTGTTCAGTTAAGATAAAAAAATAGAGTATTGTTATTTTAAGTTGATATGTTAATAAAATATATAGTAATTCCACATAAAATTTGAATATAAAACAATGAAAAGAAATAGTTAAATATAAGACATAAGTTTTACTTTCTCACATTCAAAAGTATAGTAAGAACAATATTACTAGTAAAAATAAATATTGTATTAATCATCTCTCTTGTGCACAATATTTATGTATGCCTTGTTTTGTTTTATTGGATATATATATATACTATTAAACACTTGACACTACATTATTTTAAGTATTTGTCTCATATTTCGTAATCTTTACTAGAAACTGAAAATAATAAGAAATATTATTTAATTAATTTTAATTTTGTTACTTCTGACTATCTTTATAAGCAGAAAAAGACTGAAACTGATGCTGCCATTTAATTAGTCTATTAGAATTACTGAGGCTGAACTATTCCTTGTAAATATTTTCTATTTATACCAATTTTTTATTATTAAATAGAATTTGTTATATTTTCTTAATAAAAAAAGTATGGAAAATCAAATATGGAAATATTCATCATATGGAAATTTTTGATATGATTTGATGAATACATGATTATAAATTTTATACTCTAGTTACTGCTATTATCAACCTTTAGATCATAATTTATTGGTTTATTACTGCTAACATTACCTTTTTTTGTGATTATTTTCGTTTTAAAGCTTTACACTATTCCTACATATCTAGACAGGGGAACCTTGTTTTAAGACCATTCACTTCACTTGCTTCCCAATTTCTGTGAAATTGCATAGTAGGAGTGTGAAATTAATTTAATTATATTCATTCTTCTGAACGGATCTCGAACCCACAACCATTGCACTTACAGTCAAATGTTATGTCACTGCGTCATGACGTCCACTTTTTAAATTATAATTAGAATTATATGTTATTATCAACTTGTAGAAGACACTAGCAAACAACCAGCATGTCAGCGGAATCACCCCGGCACGCGCGCTCGGGTGGCCCGCTCACCGTGCCGTCGCAGCCGCCGAGCGACCGCAGCATCATAGACGCGGTGTCCGGCTTCATTAATGATGTCACCTTGTCCTCTTCTTCCACTGTTGATCCTAAGGACGTTATACAGTGGGCTAGGTTTGTATAAAAAATCATGTATGTTTTTTTCAATGCTTTACAAAAGAAAGTAAAGAAAGGAATTTGAGACATTGCATTTTGAATGGTGGAGCTTATAGCCGCGCTTTGTCTAACCAGATCAATAATATAATCGTTCCCTAATTGAACATTAAACTCACAGTGATCAATGAGAGTCAGGCTCAGTTCCTCTGTTCACATTTAATTTTACCAAAGTTTCTACAAAAAATTAGCGACAATAATCGATCTATTATTACAGGTTCGAAACCGCTGATATAAACGAACCTACACCTGAAGGGGATAGTGACAATGATATACCTCCATTACTCCTTATCCTGGGCTATGGGGCGGGGGTCCAAGTATGGCTGATCCCTCCCTCAGGAGAGGCCCAGGAGGTTCTCTCTTGGAGGCAAGGCACTGTGAGGGTCCTCCGTATACTTCCAACACCTCAACAAGGGGATTGTTTTGCATCTAAGAGGCCTCTTATAGCATTGTGTGATTCAGCCAGCCCTGGACCAGCTTTTTGCTCGTTGAGTTTCATTTCTATTAGGGGTGGGGAACAGGTGAGATATTTGTTTTAAAATTTTATTATAATGTTAGTACCTATATCATCATATAATATAAATCATATTTACTTTGCCAGGTAAAAAGCATCAAATTCAAAAATCAAATCCTAGATGTGCTAGCAAACAAACGCTCAGTAGTAGTTTCGTTCTCTGAGCGTTTCGCGGTATTCGACGCTGCTACCCTAGAGGATAGACTAGCCATAACCACTTGTTATCCCTGCCCTTGTCCACTGGGAAACAACTCGCCTATAAACCCCTTGGCGTTGGGAGACAGATGGTTAGCGTACGCTGATAGAAAATTGAATCCTTCGAAACGGAGCAGCGGAGGATGCGAAAGTAAGTATTAACTTTTTTATTTTTATTAACTTTTCGTTACCAATTGTTATTACTAAATATCTCGAAATTTGTACGAAAAGTGGAGAATGGAGTGCCTAAACAATAGTATTTACACCTCTTTTAATTAATAGTATCTACAGAAGTATAATATTACAAATTATTGTTCATATTAATCAATTTATTTAGTTTTGCTACAATTGAAGGTCAAATCGGTTGTATGCACAAATCATTTGTACTATTTATTAACAAAAATACAAGCAAATAATTGGCAAGACCTTGGAGTGACTAAGCCACTTACATTATAAATGCAGTTAAAGCAAATAAAATAAAATGTTATGCAGTGATATTGCAATATACCTGCATATTGCCCGCAAGTTGTTTTAAATGTCTTTAAAAATAAACATGTTTAAACTATAGTCGTTTTAGTAGATTTATATACAAAATATAATAATGCTGAATAATATTTATTATTACTTTGTTTCATAGCTATAGATGTAGAGATTAAAACATCGTAAAACCGTATTTAGTATAAATGTGATGTAGTAATTTTTAAGCGATATTCGGACACAAATAAACGAAATCTCAAAGGAAAATAGTTCCTATTATTACTTTATATTCCTGAAAGGGTTAAAGACCTTTATGCTCGGTATACCGATAAGTATATGAAGTTATATATAGGTATCATACACGTTGACTACACGCGAATCTAATTTAAGGAGTTATCTATATTTGTTACGCATGAAACATTCGTGACAAAGACATGATTCGGTCGATAGCTTATTAATTTTTATTATATTAAATGTAATATAATTTGAGACTCCGTCTTCGCTTAAGCAGTGTCTTTACACTATGTTATCTTGTTTCATAGAAAGATGAAATAAGTGTATGTAAAAAAATCACGCTTCATTTCTTTGTATTTGTAGTTAACGTCTACAAGAAATAAAAATGATAACTAATTCTTTACCCCGAGTGGAAATCGAACACGGAACTGTCGCGTTTACTGTTTAAATCTGTCCAATATGTGATACATAAAAAAATGATCATCTAACATAATACAATAAACACTACATATAAATATCTCGTACTAAAATGCATTAACGTAAATGCATGTCCTTTGTCTTTATCGATTGTCTATAGAGGCTAATGGCTTCATGTGACCTTATGATCGTAGCAGTGTGCATTTTTCTTTTATTTGTATTGTGAAAATAATTTTAATTTGTCAGTGTTTTAGTGTTCTAAATGTATGTTCTTTTTTATAGTTGCAAATATTCTTATTGAAATTAATTTATTATTTATTCATATCTGTAGTAGACTTGTTTTGAACGTTTAAAATAAAACGCAATTTCTTATAAATGCGCAGTTTTTTTAATGGCCAGTTTAGAGAACATAAAATAATGACACATCGCTTTCTTTACCTTGTGTCCAATTTTAAGCTATTGTCATTTGAAATTGAATGGTGAAAACAAGTTGGCGAGGCACTATTTTCTGAGCTACTTTAAATCTGATCCTTTATATATTATATAATATATAGTGTTCATCAAGTGAAACACCTACAAACAGACTTCCATTATATATCTTTTTAGCTTGACGTTGTATCTCGTACATAGCAGGATAGACAGAGGGAGTCTCTGAACCTAGTATTAAGAGAACGGAGTGCCGTTCCCATTAACACACTTCCGTTATCCACTTTCCACCGAATTTTGGAGACATTGCGTGTTGAGTGGCGGAACTCGACTCTACTAAATATTTCATTTCCTTGAGTGGGAATGGAACCCATAACCTGTTGCGTTTACAGCTGCACAGTGGTACACCTGCACCACTACCGAGTTGTTTCTATGCGATATGTATTAACAAAGTATTTGTTGTTTATTTTTAACGTTACCTTAAAGTTATCTTAATTGCTATAATAAACATTAATTATATGGACAATACTGCTATATAGTAAGTAAATGGTCATTACTTTTTCTCATTAGTACTACTTACCTATTTTTCTATAATAAAATAAATAGTTTGTTATTAATTTTTTTTACATATTCAACACCTGTTCAATGTCCTTGACTGACATCTGCGCACATTTATTAAAAAATAAAAACGCGTATATTAAAATAAATTAATGTGAATATGTGGCTTTCTATATAAAATGATAATTTATGATTAATGTTCTTCCAATATATGGTGCGGTGTATGGTCTTCTTACATGTAAGACATCTCAAATGTAAGACATCTCATGGTCTTCTAATCTTTTGTTCTTTTAAAAACCCAGTTTTAAGTACAGATACAGTTAGACAAATCATATAAAAAATGCATAAAAATGTACATAAAACAAGTTTTAGAAAGAGAACTGCTTAGCAACGTATCCTTGCTGCCGTGCCCACCGTGTTACAGGGAGAGGTTCAAGCAGTGCCTGGGACCTGTATTTGTTTAAGAGTTACTTCACTTAATTTGAAATAATATCTATTTATTATATCTATTAGTGCTGCATTCGCACATCGAAGAATGTTAAGGAAATTAATTGTTAATTGATTATATATTTTTTCAGGCGAAGGTGTAACAAGCTACACCGCAACGGTTCTCCATGCGGCCAAGTCCCTCAGTAAAGGCCTGCGAGGTCTCGGCGAGAGTGTTGCCCACAGCTTGGCGGGCGGTCGCAGTACTTCACAGTCGCCGTCCCCACCACACGCTGATATACAAAGGCCTGGTGTCGTCACTATATTGGATATTGAGGTTAGTTTTAATTTCTTTATTCTTTGTACGTTTTGTTCTATTTCGTGAGAACTTTGTGTCAAAACACTCTGTAGCTTGTTTTTCATATGGATCCTATATATTACGTGCTTTGTTTTTACGTACCCTCTGTTGCTACCCTTCGTATGTAGAGTAGTTCGTAGATAGTGTAAATAATTAATAATCCGAGTGGTATTTGAACCCTTAACCGTCGTGTTTCCAGACAGACGATGTCCCACATTGGCTTGATTATTATTAATAGCTATAGTATATTTTGTGTTGCTTAGGGTTTTTCACTATATGTTATTACATATGTGTGAATCGAACAAATTTAATACAAGGCCAATCTATTTATATTCTTCTTAATTCTTACTGATTATTTTTCATTAATTTAGTATTTTTTTAATTTTATCATGCACCAATGTTTGATATTTTTGTCTTTTATATAATAGAGCTTTGTTTAAATGAATCTATAACTAATAATTCTCAACCTTCCTGATACTATATGAAGGATTTCGTTGGTTAAGGTTAACAGTTGTTATCTTTAAATCACGAATAGTAATGATTTTTACTCTACTCATTTTTACTTGAAATTGTGTTAGATTTCTTCATAGGTTTATAAGAAAAAGGAAAAAAAGACTTAGGATATTATTTTGTATGTTACAGGGTAATGAAGACGAAGATAGTCAAGATTGTGAAGATCCATGTGATCCAATAGTGGCCCATTTCATAGCTCATTCAGAAGCGATCATAGCTCTAAAGTTTGACCCCAGTGGCATGTTGCTGGTGACAGCGGACCGTAGGGGTCACGACTTCCACGTGTTCCGTATAAATCCTCACCCTTGTGGCCCTAGCTTGGCGTCCGTGCATCATTTGTATATATTACATAGGGGTGATACTACGGCTAAAGTACAGGTATGGTTATATTTTATGATTATCTTTTTTTAAATATTGTCCTTTCCTTAACAACAAGTCATATTCCTAGAGATTACTGGTAAAACCATTTCTTAAGTTTGATTCTTATTTATTATTAGATCTATATATTTGTTTACTCCTCATGTGTGTTTGCGTCTGGGTCTGTTATCAAGCAGCCTGATTCTGTAACTAGATACTTTATTTATTTAAGATGTCATAAACAAACTTAGTTAGATAAAAAAGCTAAAAACTTTACAACTTTACTCTCTGCTTTACTTCTTTTTCTTGCATAGCAAGGTTGACAGATGGAACCTAGTGTTATGACACTTCGTTCCCTACTTATTCAGAAGCTTTATAAAATAAACAAATACATCCTACTAATATTATAAATGTTAAATTTTGTGAGGAAGGGTATTATAGAATTCAGTAGATGTCTAAGGGTCGCTAGTAAGCTAACTAATCTAACTAAACAAAACCTCTACAGGACATAGCAATATCAGGCGATTCACGCTGGACAGCGATATCAACGCTCCGCGGGACCACGCACGTGTTCGCTATAAGTCCGTACGGGGGCGCGTGCGGGGTGCGCACGCACACGCAGCCGCGCGTCGTCAACCGCCTCTCCCGCTTCCACCGCTCCGCCGGCCTCCCCATACATACTGGTAATGAGTGTTCTTTTTATATTTTTTGTTTTATTTTATTATATTATCTTGTGTTGAAGAGCAGACGATGTATGATCTATAATAAGTATAATAAATTTTGTTATTCCTTGTTTTTAGTGTAAATAAAATTTGACCTTTTTATTATTAAGTTAAAGTTCATATTTATGAGACATTATACGGCGTAAAGTCCGTTATCATTATTTTATTTGCTCTTCGGTTTGACTGTCGATTCAATGTCGGCCGAACAACTTGAGCTGCGAACTGATTCTTAGTGAGTTAGTGCGTCAGTGTTGATAATAAATGATTGTAGAATATTAGAAATTTATAATGAAATATATTATCTGTTGTATATTATAACGTCTGACACACAGGACACTCTTCCTCCCCGCTCGCCGTCTGCGAAGCGACTGCGGGCACGTGGTACCCCAACCCGCGCTTGCCGCCGTACCCTCTTCCGTACACGAGCGCGCCGCTAGCTCAGTTAAGACCGACGCACAACCTGCCTACGCACACCATCACTAGGAATAGCTCGGGTGAGTATAGTACGGTTGACGACTCGTGGCGGCTCTGAAACCTTTATTTTTTTACGCTGTTTTTATGAATATGAGTGAACTAAGAGAACCTGTCAATATACTCTTTAGACTCACTTTTTTGTAAGCAAAACCGGCTGATTATTGATCTACCAAAAAATTGTGTGAGAAATTGAAACGAAAAGTCAAAAATTATGTGACACACAGCAGTACGTAAATGTGGTAATATCTGCAAGAGTTTGCTGCTTGGAATAAAAGTGACAACGATTATTTATAAAAAAACAGTAATAAGAATGCCTAGAATTAATAACGCTTATTACTAAATGACCAAATGATCAGATCGATAAAAATACATTATAAAATAAATTATACTTTCCACACTTTTTGGTAGTACTGTATGTAGAACAAAAAGTAAAAAATACCCAATTTTATCTAATACACATTTTAATATCTAAATTGTTTAGGTCGCCAACGTCTATCTTCCCTATCAGAAGAATCAGGAGCGCCGCCATTACTAGCACGGGCCTGCTTCGGAATTAGCGGTATAACGGGCAAAGCCGCGTCCGTACCATTGTATTTGATGGCCGCTAATGGAGCGTTGCTACATTTGGCTTTGAACCCGCGACATGCTCGTAGTAAGTGTCTTATTATAGGTGGTTTTTTTTGTTTCACGCTGTTTTTTGCATATAGCAAGGTATAGAAGGACAACTAGTTTAAAACGAAAAGAGGTTTAAGTAATGTTTTTATGGAACATGCATTAGGCCTTGGCAAAAACGTTTATGAAAAACTTAAAGTTAATATCAATAAAAAGTAAAAAAAGGTTTAACATATTTTATTTAAAGGTTTTATAAAATTGCATTAAAACTATCTTTTTTATAGGTGTACCTAAAGAAAAAATCTGTGACGAATCGCCAATAGAGTTAGAAGTGGAGCCGATAGCGCAGTGGCCGTTACAACGTCCTCCCGCAGCGGCAGATTTACTAGCGCCGCTACCGCCTTCGAATCCATTGTTACAACCTATGAGTTGTCGCGTAAGTTATAATTTATGTTTAAAAATATACACCATTATGTTTCGTTTATTTTTATTACATGCATATACTTTTACAAATATTTTTTTCTATTCTATCAAACCTAAAGAAAAAAGTACCGAATGAGTCAAGTAACAGGACTTTTGCCATACATAACATATAATACCGTATTTTTTAAAAAATGTAAAAAGAAAAATATTATTTTTCATTAGAGATGCGCAGACATGTGCATGAGCGAGGAGGAACGTTGGCTGTCCCAAGTGGAGATAGTGACTCATGCCGGGCCACATCGTCGGCTGTGGATGGGCCCGCAGTTTGTGTTTAAAACTTATAATATTACTGGGTGAGTAGTGATTTTTGTTTTTTTTTTATTCTGAACATGTCTGATCTGAACATGTTAATGTCCCGAATTCAGATGGAAAGCGAAGAACGAAGTGTCTTCACACTAGAAGGGTATATGTGGGTGAAACTCGTGAATAAAAAAAACTATTTAGGGAAATCCTTTAACTGCATGCGATTCTCTCAGAATTTATATAATATTTTATACTATTCAACATGTATACATATCAGATAATGTATTTCGTATACATATTTTTCGTTTGTCTGTTTCTCTGAATTAATAATGAAAAGCTTCGAGTCATATTTACGCTATATGTACATTAGTCATAAATTATATTATATACTAAAAACATATTATTAAATAAATCAATTTAATATTTAAACATAATAATCATTAAACCCATTCATTTAACATTCCAGGTCAAATTCCTCCCTGTCGGAAGCTGAAGCGGTGGAAGTAGATACGAGTTCAGCTCGAGGGGCGGCGCGTTCGACTCCGGTTAATATGCCCGGTGTTCGACCTATAGTGCCAGTACTTATCGACTCTGGTTCCGCTAGTACGTATTTGTTATGAGAATTTTTTCAGATTTACACGCAATCTAGTGTTAAAACAGTCCGTTCCGTCCGTCCGTCCGCGTCCGTAAACAGTGTCAGATCTCAATGCTGCGCAATGTCTTCATACTTATTGACTCTGCTTCTGCTAGTACTTAATATTATTGCATTGTTTGTTCGATGTCTGTATAGTATATTAAATTGATATATAAATTTCATTTCCTCGAGTGGGGATCGAATCCACAACCAAACGCAAACAGTCACACTTTGTGCATCTGCGCTACAACTGGCCTCAAGTAAATTTATACTTAATACTTTATAAATAAATAAATATAAATTTCCAGGTTCACTAGAACATTCGCCGTCAGACAGTTTTCGTCGTAAGTCTCTGTTGGCGGATTCTGGGAGGACCGCGTCCGTCTGTGACGTCCAACTCAAAGAGGACCTCGCTGAGGCCATGAAGGAGGATCATGGTATGTGTTTTGTATTTTTTTATTCTTGACATAGACAAAAAAAAGTTAAAAGTGAAAAATATTTAAAATTACGGAACATGGCATAATTTTCTGCAAAATATATATATGCAGAAGTATGGTTAAAAATATATAAATATATATTTTCTTATAAACAATTATGCGTTATTTAACCTCATGCTACCAGAGCGACAAGTCAATGCATATGCTTTATGAATATGTATACAAATCGATGAGTTTTAGATACAGCAGGGTAGGTAGAGGAAACCTGGGAACCTAGTGTTAAGATTCTCCGTCTCCATTAAGGCACTTCCGTTCTCCACTTTCTGCTGAATTAATATTGATACTCATTTATGTGACCCATATCTGTATCCGAATTTGTAGGGATCGAACTCACAGTTTTCTGCTTGGCCAAGTGTCGAGTTAAAAAAAAAATATTTGCAAATGTGTTTCTTTCACCTGAAATTCCCCCCATTTGAAATGAAAATTATTGTGTTGTCTAATTTTGTAACGCGTCATTCAAAAAAAATATTCAATCGAATTCATTGTTGCTTGCGTAGATTTTTTGAATTTAGTGTATTTGCGCTGTGTGTGGTGTAGTGCACAAGACTCAAGCATTGCAAGTGGAGAGTTCCGAAGAAAGCTTTATTAACATTGTGAATGAGAGCACGTGTCGGCGCCTGTCACGTAAGTCACAATGGTGGAGGCGACACATTGAACATATATTCACTAATATGTACGTAGTTTTGCTTGTGAAGGTCAGCATTTAATTACTTTCATGTCTATTGTAAAGTCTTAAAAGTACACAAACATAATTACGTACATATCAGTGGGCTACATTGACAATCGGTCGCCTCGGACTAACACGTCCTCTCATTGGGTACGGCCTGCTCTATACCGAAGCCAAAGGCACCGACATCCCTCTTGGCTTTCGAATTAACTCCACTTCGCGCTTTTATTCTAAATCAAAATATACATATAGACTAACGTGCCTTCGGTTTTGGTATAGGGCAGCCGCGAGCGCGGCCGGAGCGTGAAGCTGGTGGGCTAGTGGTGCGTGCCGTGGCGCCGCAGGGGACTGTCGTGTGCGACGCGCATGCCGCCGTGCCGCCCGTGACGTCCGACCCCGACGCGCACACGCGGTGCAATGACGACGAAGCCGCCTTCCGCCCGCTGCTGGCCACTCCGCTCCCCCCCGCATCGCCCCTCCCCTCCCGACTCGTCTCCCACCCGCTACCCTCCTCCACCACCATACCGGTGGAGAGTGCAGCGCCCCACGACGAGGAACCTCTCCCCGCCGCGCCCGCGCACCCCCGCCTCGTTATGCGCGCCCTGCCCTCGTCGACCACTATACCGGTAGAGAGCGCGGCGCCCCGCGACCCCTCGCCCGACGACGAGCCCCTGCCCCTTACTACGGATGTGGTGATACCGGCCCAGCTCACTACTGTCCCTGACGCCTGCGTATATGCACCTTATGATATCTACAACCCCTATGAGACCCGCCTGCCGGATGAGCCTCCTTTAGTTAATATAACGAATGTAGAAAGTGGACAGCGTGAAAGAGAGAGTGCGAATGATGCACCGCAAGAGAAATCACTGCCAAAATCAACACGGGCCCCGGATGATATTCATCCGGTTGCCCGAACTAGAGTTAAGAAATCTCCCACCACCAAGTCAGTTAGTGATAGTTCCGCTAGCTATATTAGTGTTAAGAGTAAAGTAACCGAAGATAAAGAGATTAGATTTAAAAAAGAAAAAGAACCCTATAAAGTGAAAGTTGAATTAGAAAATAAGGAAGATGCTGTGATGAGAGATGAAAGACCGCGTAAAGATTTAGTGATTAGTGACGATCGTAATAAAGAATTTCAACGTTTGGATGAGAAAGATAAACCATCATCAAAAACTTTGAAACCAGAAACCTTGGTGTTTGAAACTGAGAATATTAAAAAGAATGAATGTGAAATAAAAATAGACAATGTTAAAATAAATGAATATGAAATAAAAACAGAGGAGCAAGCGTGGGATATGCTTTTAAATGAACCGGAAAAGTTAGAAAAACCGAACAAAGATTTGCCTCGTCTAGTAAATGATAATAAAAATGAAGATTTGAAAGTGAAATCAAAAAGAAATCGTAAAGCTAAAAAAACAGAAGAGCAACAAGCTAAAGAAGATGAAAATAGTTTTGTAGAAATCCATACGATTGAAGATAAACAACATATACCAAGTGACGATTTGGTATCTATATCTACATTAGAAGATGTTGAATTAGGTTCATCGTACTTAGCAAAATCTAAAAGACAACGTTCTTCTAAAAGTCGCACTCCTGAACGAAAAGACAATGTAGAAGAACATGTTAAAACAAATGAACCTAAGCATATTAAAGATATAGACAAATCTAGTGTTAGTAAACCGAAAAATAAAATATGTGATGAATCCTTTAGCGAAGAAATTAAATCTTTTAGTCAATCTGTAGTTAGTGAAAAAGATATATTTAAAGAAACCAAGCTGAAGGAGACAATTATAAAAGAAACGCAATCTAAAATGCACAGTGAATCTAAAACCACCACATCATTTTCAACTAAAGAATCTCCAAAATCTAAGAAAAATAATTCTTCACCTAAATTAGATAGTCGTAAAACAGAAAAAACTTGTGAATTAGAGGAAAAGGAAGTTTACGTAATTAATACGCATGATGATCATTTCCCAGAAATCCAAATTACTAGGGCCAATAAATCGCTTAAAAAATCATCTCAAATCGCAGAAAAAAAGTGTCACGAGAGTGACAAAGTTGAGAAACCAGTGAAATCTTGGAGTTCGATAGCTGCTGCCAAAACTGTTAAAGGAATTGAAGAAAAAACTGACGTAGAACCTGTTGAAAAAATTGAGGTGGAAGATATACAAGACGCGGCTACCGTTTTAGAAAATAATAAGAAATCTGAAATCTCTTTGCAAGATAAGCTGATGGAATTATGTAAAAGGAGAGATATCATGGTTGCCGAGTGTGATGCGCCATCTGAGCTTAATTTTGTAGAAGAACACCACGCCGTAATGCAAGAACTGCCTCCGCTGGAACCTCTAGACTTCGGTCTCGACGACTTCAAACTGGAAGTCATGCGCGATAGCCTCTTAGAAAGCAACGATGTGAAGATAACTAGTCCCATATGCAAAATAAACATAGATGATATTTTGTCGTCTATCAAAGAAACCACAACTAAAGTAATCGAATCGAGCACATTTAATTTGATCGATATGGAGAAAGTGCCTGCAAGAAAGGAGAGAGGGTTTAATGTCGTAGAAAGCGACAAAATAACGTCTCAAGAAGTGAAATTAGAGGATGAAAGTAAATTAGAAAAAGATGAACTGGAGAAGTCGTCTGACGACGACAACGCCTCGCCCGTCCTGTCCACTGACAGCGATAAAGATGATAAGAAAGGCGGCGACGCCTCCAGTGTTAACACGCCTTTGTCAAAGCAATCTAAATCTAAAAAGTCTCGTAGGAAGAAGAAGTAAGATACGTGTTCAATTTGAGCTTCATTATAGGTTAATGCATATTTAGTGGGAATTTCGCAGCTATCGTTGTAACTTAGTTAAGCAATTTTATGGCGTGAGTGCATATAAAATACAAAAAAAAATCTTTACGTGATATGCATAGTATGGTTTACATCGCTGGTAGTTCTTGTCGACTTCGATATTGATAAAAACTATAAAATCGACGTATGTAACCGTCATATATCAATAAAAAAAATAAATAAAAAATTTAAAAAACGTAGGAAAAATTATAAAAAATCCTTTTTATCGAGATTCTTGTTGAGACTCGCTTCAACAAATAAAACAAATGTTATTTGAACTGTTTTCAGTTTTCAATTTATTATTTTGAATTATATGAAATATTTTAACCATTATTTATTATCAATTGTATAATACATAAAAAAAAAATCATAAACAAAAGCCTTTACAAGAATCTCTCAGTGCTCTTTTAGTACTTATTTTTTTCTTAGGTAATTTAGTATTAGTTTCTTTTTTCGTGCAGTGCACTTCTAATCTAACTATAATCAGGGCCAGTAAGAAATATCGTTATAATAACGTTCTTCATTCGATTACTTTATTTAGAATCTCGACATTATAACACTATCCACTATCGCTATTTAGATATTTTGAAATTTTTTTTGTTTTAATATTTATACCGTACTGAGGTTTTATATAGAATTGTGCAGGCACATCTATTTATTGATTTTATCTGTTTTTATACTTGTACAAGTAATATCTTATTATACTTATTTGTATTATTAAATAAATATATAGGTACATAGATTGTATCGTTTATTTAAATGAAATTGAAAATTACATAATAATTTTTAATAGGCTATTATTTTAATGTACTCTCAGGGACGTTGATTACGGCTTACCTATATTTACTTAATAGTTATTTGAACATTAATTGTCTTCTCCCAGTTAGACTATCAAATTTGTTAAATGTCAAAAGTTAGATATAGTTTTTTTTTGTATTTAAAATTCTAAGTTTACAAATCCACTACTAAAACGAGTGAGTACAGTAGGTAGTAGGTAAGCTTTTTTTTGCCTATATCGTGGACTCGCAGCAGTCAGACAAACGATTGTAATGTCTAAATCTATAGGCCGTTTCTTTTTAATAAAAATAAAAGTACCTTGTAATCCGACAATTTACAGATCAAAGAACCTATACCTATTAAAAACTATCAAACATCATTATAATTTAATAATAACAGCTATTTTTAACCGACTTCCGTTAGGAGGAGGTTGTCAAATCGATTGTTTTTTTATGTTTGTCACCTCAGAACTTTTGACTGGGTGAACCGATTTTGATGATTCTTTTTTATTTGAAATCTGACGCTTCCCGTGTGGACCACACATTTTTGGTGAATTTCTGATAATGTTATCCATGAGAAGAATCACATGTCTCAATATCACGCTAACCAATTTCGATGAACCTTTTTTTATTGGAAAGAATACACTTCAAGAATGATGACAGTTTGGTTGGGTTCTGATTATGGTATCCGGGTGGAAGTCGGTTTTTTTTGTTAAAATTTGTTATTTACAATTAACAGTGATAGGTGTGTCCGATTACTGCGAGTCCACCTCTCATATCTCCTATACTTCAGTATTATTTGCTCGTATTATGTTAATGTTTCATATGACTTAGTCACGTGGTATATGATACCAGTACGTTTGCTGTCTAATTGTACAAATTATTTTTCCGTGTAACATGTTCGCAACGAGTATTATTTATTGTTTTATTCATATATTTAGTGTTAATATGTTGAATCATGACAAATATTTATTTTTCTATGTGATTATGTTAAAGACATCATGTTTTAGGCGAATTTAGAACTATTTTTAACCATTAAAAATATTTTTTAGGCAAATTTTTGATTGATACACTGCGATAGTTATGTGTATTGTATATTTTATTTTATAGCAAATAAATGTTTTATTTGTATAATTATAATTAATAATGACCAAAAATTGTGACATTTCTAGCATATATTGCGGTACTAATATTTAACCAGGTGCACTTTTTATAATTGTTTAAAAAACATATCATAGGCACTGTAAATCATTTTAAATTTTATTATAATTAGTTTAATTGTATTTCGAGATTAATGGCGTATGCCCGTATTATGTCAAGACTTACCAATAATACATTGGTCAGTATACAATATGCGAGTAAATTAAATTTCTACAACATTTTCGTTTATTTGGTAAAAAATCAAATTTTATTAAAGGAAAATTAATTTATTAACTTAAATATACTAGTGTAATTGAATTCTATGTATTTCAAAAGGGACTCTGTCAGTTAATTGTAGACTCATAAAATATTTATTTAAATTTCACTAAGAAGGATATTCTGATGTCATAATAATATTAATATAATTAATTGTACTGGTGTCTGACATATTATAATAATGACAGTGGTCTCTTTTGAAAAAATAAATAGTACAATGTTTTACTGATATACTAATAATAACAATAACTATACATATTTCATTTCGAAAGGCCATCTTATTTTTGAGAGTTTTTTTTTTTATATTTTAACTGGATACTAAAAAAAGTTAATACTCTTATGTTATACATTAGCGCTACAGTCGAGTTGAGAGTTACCAGGTTTCTTGATTATGGTTTTGAAAGCAATCATTGAAATATGGCAACTCTAAATGAAATTAAATAGACACATACTAGCTAATTTATATTTGTTTGTGGCAACAAATAAGTGGCTCATTTTGTAATATAGTCAATTTTATTGGAAATCAGACACTATCACTAAATCTGTAATAGTTTCATCAGAGTGCAGTCCAAATAATCAGTAAATTGTAATAAATATTTCAATCGCTGCTTAAGATTGTAAATTAGTCTTTTTGACAACTATTTCTCTGGAAAATTGAAAAATTTATTTTTGAAATTTTACAATATTCAATTAGGTCGAAATTGTTCTTAAAATATTTATTCTTGTCTTTTAAGATTATCAAAGTTCTGATGTAGGCAAAATTTACATGTAAATTTTAGATTCGGCAGCACTTAACAGTACGTTGATAATGTTATGGAGTGTTTAAAATTATTAGTAAAATTAAAATGACATTACAACAACCATATTGTCCTTTTATTTATCCTTTTTCAGAATTGAACCAATTGAACTTTATTTATTGTGGATTGGAAATTATTTTTCATAAGTTCTAAAGAAATAACACAATTTTCACTTTATCTAATAAGTAAATAATGATATTTAGACAAAAAACTAGTTGCTAGTAGTTTAATTTTGCTTTTTTTTTTTAAATAAAAGATACAGTAATTATTTATTTTAGTCATAGAAGAAATGTTTGTCCACCATTGCTATAAATATTTTTTTATTATTTTGAATAACGATATCCCATTCAAATATAATAATTTCTAAATTTTAGATAATCTTTTCTCATTGTAATTTCTCGTTATAACATTACAGGTATATCCGGTAGATTCGAAGCTGAGCCCGAAGAGCTAAGCTCCAGCAGCTTTAGTTCAGCTTCACGCGCGTCTCTGGACCCGCCGTCCTCCCCCACGCCGAGCTGCGGCGGCGACATGATGCACTTCCCAGGGGACTCCAGCAGTTCCCTCTGATCTTTCGTTAACATTTGCTGCCTTTTCGGAACTCAGATGCATCGGGTTTAGTTCGTTTCAGGATATACTGCCACAAATTTGGCTTGGAATGGTTTTAGTTTGTTGCAAAATTTGGACTTTATGGAACGTAATGCCAAACTTAGTTAAGAATTGACTATTAGATTGGATGTCTTAAAGATTGTGTTAAAAGATTTGGGTTTGTTTTACAGTTGAAAATAATGATAAGTTTTGTTGGTGGTTTGTGGCGGTGGGACAGTTAGTTATCAGTGTTGGCGGCAGCAAAATGTTATATTTCTAACGGGAATGAGTTCAGAAACTTTCATATCGGTCTCAGTAGTTTTATTATAGAAGTACATATTATATACTATTATTGGATCATGTTTATGGTTTATTCAATCTGTTATTTATAAGACTATGTAAGCCTTTTCTTATTTATAACGATAATTTCAATGTTAGTTAAGATTTTTTGACTCAGAGAGAGTTTGATGTGACTTTTGGAAAAAACATTGATATTCTTTTTAAATTACAACTACTTAACTTAAAAATATATGTTAGTTTTAATAAAAAATATTATATGTCAATCTAAATTAACACAAATATGAAATTCGTAAAAATTCGTGGAGTAAATTTTTGTAATAGTCTCTGAGACGTAAAATCAAATAGATTTAGTATAAGGGACAATATGCTAAGTGATATTTTTGTACGGTGAATAGTTAAAAATAAGAATTCTAATCAGCTTTTTACATTTTCAATAATTAATTAAAATTCCTTTAATCGCACCGAATGAAATGTCCGATGCACATCGTGCAACAAACTAGCAAAAGTATAAACGTTTGCAGTTCATGCTCTTTTCTATTCATTTTGCTTGTCTTTTTGTTATTTTTTTATAATATTAGTATGTGTAACCGACCGGAAGGCTTACTCAGATTTTATAATCATTTTTTAACAAATTTAAAATAATTTCGTCAACCTCAAATTATTTTGTAAAAATATCTTCTTGTAGTGACCGAATATTAAGAAAAAGGATATAAAATTGCTAATTGGTTAAGCCTTTATACTTTGCTAGTTTGATGTACACTTTAAAGGAGGATATGCACGAATCTAATTTAATATAGTATTGTAGTATGAAATAAGGTATTCTTATCTTTGTAATTTATTACTTAACAAACTATTCATACATTTTATCCTAATCACATAATCTTTTTTTCGCATTATAAAATATTAAATAGTAATATTTATAGTTCAATAATTCAGTGTAAGGTAGTTTTATACATTTATAAATATTTATTTAAGTTTATTTAAATATGTGTATAAGAATTTGGAAGCCGTA
>JAEBDU010013278.1:0-80782 GCA_016802625.1 Heliconius numata | reverse complement strand
AAAAAAAACAATCGTTTCGCATCTCCCAAACAAACTAAGCCCTGTACAGTACAGACCTTACCAAGGCTTGCGTGTAAAAATCCCCGTTGATCGGATTAGGTGAGATTTCGTAGGCAGTGTTTTTGTGTTTGTTTTCTCTTCCCTTTTTTTTGTATTTCATTTTATTTTCACGAACATTGAACAAGCTTAGCCGAAAGTAGATTAGCGATAAATGTGTTTCGAATTGAATTCTATTTTCGTAGAAGTTTTTAAATGGTTAGAAATGTATGGTGGGCCGGTGGTGGTTGTAGATTCGATTCCTATACGAGTAATACGTAATATTTAAATAAAATTTTATATTTTCATTTTCTAGCTTTCGTAACGAAGCAAAGCACGGCGTTGAGTCTTTCCACTCAATACGGAAATGCCTACAGAAATCAGCATGAAAGGTCTTAATGGAAATGGAAGGGAATGTCGTAACTCTGGGTTCCTTTACTTACCCTGCCATACGCGGGATACAGCGTGAAATTACATTGCACGCTGTATCCCGCGTATATATATATTTCATTAATAATAAAAATAAAATATAATCAAGCTTCTTAATTTCTTTTCCTCTAAAATTGGACGAAAGAACATAAATTGCTTGAAATTATGAGTAATTTAAGTTTGACCTGAACTGAAACGGTCTAGAGCAACGGCTAAGCCTAATTTTATTATTACCTGTAAATTACTACACCGAGCTTAAGATATAAGCGATGTGCTTATAATTTATTTTATTTCTTTTTAGCTTCAAGAAGTATCCCGCTCATAGCAGGATAAGCAGAGGGAAACTTCCACAGGTTTGGCTGGTGGTTTACCCCAACCAGTGTTAAGACACTCCGTTCTCATTAAAAGATATATTACACAAAGAGACAGAGTATCTTAACAATAGGTTCCCAGGTTCCCTCTGCCCACCATGCTATATACAGCATTAAGCTACAAAAAACTTCCATTCTATTCTACGCTACATCTCTTATCTCACAGTATAACGGTACACCAGCTGTATTCGCTTATCGTCACGTCTCATATGAAAAGTTATCAACAGTTTGTATGTATGTAGGTCACATATACTATTACTACTGCCACTGATAACTAATTACGTGTAAATGGTGCACTGTATAATTCTAATGGTAGTGGGTTTGATTCTTGATTGAGATAAAAATAAAGACTGTTCATTTGATGATTGATAGTACAGATCTTATTTAATGTGATTTTTTGGTAGCTTAACGCTTTGTTCCGTATAGGTATACCAAAATACTGCCATAGCGTTACGTTGTCTCTGTTATGACAGAGATAACGTAATCTTAAGACACTCCGCCCCCCATACACCACCCATTCTTAAAATATTGTGTGTTGTGCAGAATCCAGGGGGAAATGGAAAATGGAAGTGTCTTACCACAAGTATCCAGGTTCACTCTGTCTCCTGCTAAATGCGGGTATATAAATCAAATTAATATAATAAACAACACATTTTTGTCTAAAGTAACATTCGCGTTGCTATGGCAACGCGCGCTGTACGCATCAATTAGTTCTCTGCTCAAACACTATACGTCTGTACCAGTAGATAACAATAGATTATAATAACAATAGGCTAATTGACCAGAGCCCAGGTGTACTGCAGGCGTCACAGCTGAATCACACTGGCCACTTAGCTTGCGTAAGTAATGCGTAATATTGATTATTATTGGTGGTCTAATATCTTTTGAATTATTGTTCAGACACTCTGTTTTATTATCATTTGACTGTAGGTGGTTGTGAGTTTGATTCTCATTGGGGGAATGATTTTATTTAATTTATTTTCATTTTCCTGCTCTCTGGTCTCTGGTGTACAATGCGCTGCTTTGAGTTCCGCCACTCACAAGACGCAATTTTTCGAAATGATGTGAAAAGTGGACAAAAGAGCCCTGAGTGTGTTAGCACTAAATTCTCTCTGAAACGTTGAAAAAATTGTGGAACTGTTATTTTAATTCTAAAGACACTCAAAATCGAGGCAGAGTAGTGAAACCCAATGTCGTATTTTTTCTGACTAGATTAGAGAAATTTAAATATTGTAAATATTATTCCCTCGAATGGCTTCGAACTCACTAACACCCATTGTACAGACAGACGCTACCTACCACATAAAATTCAATTATATCGAAAAACCATGTATTTTCCAAAAGATTTCCACAAAAAATCACCGCACAAAAATATAACTATCCTTCACTGACACTAAACGAAAATTCACTTTAAAAAATATGTCGACTAAAAATCCAACGTTATCAACTTTCCACCTCGAAATCATATCGGAATATATTAAGCGCGTTTAAGTCTAGTCAGTTCGATCTGGAGTTATCGAGTTATTGGGGACGGACGGACAGAATGGACACTAATGTTGTTAGCATTTTTGAATATTAAACGGGGATTTTTGGACTACGATTTGGATTAGATTTTTGGTATTACTTTGATAAAAAAATTTTTAATCGCGGAGGTTCAATTCAGTGTATAGCAGGGTAGGCAGATGAATGATGGTGTAAGGACCATCTCTCTCTCTATTCTCTACTTTCCGGACAAATTTCGAGACATTGCGTATTTTAGTGATGGAACTCAACGAAGTAATTTGTGTTGTTACCAAAACGTGAAAATGAAGTCAATTTATTCCCTTGAGTGGGAATCCACCCACTACAATTTTTCTAGTCAAAAATCGTAAATACACCAATAAAACAATTAGGTTGTTTTTGAACGTAGCGGGATTTGAACCCACGCCTCAAGGAAACCGTCCATGCATTCTGACTACAGCTACGTAGAATTTCATATATGCTTATTTCCAACTTGTTTATGTTGTTTTGTTATTAATTTCTGTAGGAACATTTTTGTTTCACATTCCGAGCAGATGTTGCTATATTTTGCTATTTATTAATATTATATTTTAACAATTCTATTATGTTTTTAAACCGAATCTGTAAACTTTCAAAATTTAATACAAAAATTCGTTTCATTTAAGTAACTTCCACTGAACTACTGCAGGCTTAAATTTACGTGCAGATAATAATGGTAATAGAGAGTTTTAATTCAAATCTAAATAGCACAGGAGCCCCGAAGTTCCGCTTTGTTTACTTTATAGTTTGACAGATTAGATACATATTAATTTATTTTCTTTACAAAAATAAATGAGGTTAATTTGAACTGTCGGTATTTCCACGCACATTGATTGTTGAAAATACAGAGTGATAAACTTCTCTATCCTATAAGCGATACTGTATCATAAACTCATCTTAGTTCTCCCTTTACTTTTTTACTTCAACCAAAGACACCAACCTTCTTCATTTCAACGGTTATTGGAGCTGGAGATCGCCACTTATGGATTTGTCTGCTCCAAAGGCTATCAGTATTTCTGCGCAGTTATATTTCCTTGGCTTTAAGCTCAATTTGGTCAGTCATTGTAGTAACCAATACCTCAATGTCTCTCAAATCAATAAGGAATTGCTGCAGTGCGTTCAATACTGCGTAGGCTTCTGACTTCGTTAGAATAGTTAGATTCGTCAGATCTCTGGAGAACAGATTGAAGCGGAAGTGACACGTCACTATTCTTACATAGTACGTTATCAAATAAACTTGTCATTTCTGTTAGCCTGCCGCATCCAAGGGATTGGAACCGAAACCGGAATCGAACTGAGTCGAATGGAAACCGAAGTGTCTTAACACTAAGTTTCCTTTGCCTACCCTGCTGTGGGCGGGATACAGCGTGAAGCTCAACTACCGTAACGCTTCCTACATTTTACATTAAAAAAAAACATATCTACCATTTTAATTATACAAACAACACGAACGTCACTCAAGTAATAAGTGAAATCGTGTGATTTTAATATAGCGAGAGCTGTACAGAATTAAATGAAATTGCTCTACGTCGACGCGATTTGCATATTTTTGGCCGACGGCGGATCGTTATTAGTCCAGTGTACATTAAAGAATTGAAATGTTTAAAATGTTGCTATATTTTTTTATACGTTGTTTGTAAATGTTAACTTAGATATTGTGCGTTGGATTGTGGAACTAAACGCCGTGCAGCTAAGCCCATATAAAATGATAGGCGAGGCTGTCCTAGCTGCAAATAAAAATAATATTGTACGTAGAAGCGTTAGATCACTCATTTCATTTTCTCAATAAGAGAAATAAAAGAAAAGTAAAAAAAAAACAGATACATTAAAAACACTTTTTATATACATAGAAAAGAAAGGTTTATATTATAATTACAAAGCAATATAAATTTAAGCCCGCAGCATAATGCCGTCTAATACATCTATGACAGGACAGATATGGACAGATGTCACGCTATTCGATTTGTCAACGAAAAATTTGGACTTGAACAACAAGAACATAATATTTTTTGTGAGAATGTCAACATGATGTTTGTGGGTTCGATTTCAACTCGAGAAAATATTTTCTGTTTTTCACAAAATATCCCGCACATAACAGATTGAAGGAACCTAGGAACTTAATACTTAATACACTTCGTTTATCATTGAATCATTTTCAATCCTCATTTTCTGACGAATTCTGGAGACATTGTGTCTCACCACTCCACACATAATATCACAAAAGTTTTTTTTTCATTATTTAGGTACTTTTCTTGTGTTAAAAGAAGAAAATAAAAGACACATAAAGGATTTAAAATTAACTCATAGTCTTTTTACAGGGAAAATGCTTGTACCCTTTAAATCAACCCACACCCCCCACAAACTATACAAAGATATTTTCACTACTTTAACTTATAAAATAAACTAAAAAGATCCTAAATTCAAACACTACGCTATCACACTGAAGGACGTGACATTAAAAAGTTTAATAGTCATTTTGGTTCATAGCGCCGTTCGCGTGGAAATTGGTGCAGAAATAGCTTTTCTTTACAAACTTTTAAGTTGGTTCCACCATTAACCGCCATAAAGTGAAAGTTGTATTGACATTTAGAAAAATACTCGACATGCTTTATCATAGTAAAATGTAAGTATAATAAATAGAGTTAAGAGGTAATGTCTGAGTGTAAACGCGACGATTGTGGGTTCGGTTCCCGCTCGGAGGAATTTTGGTGGAATTGAACGCTTTGTCTTATTACTTATGTGAGGAAATGAAAATAACTCAATTCCCAAGTGGAAACCGAACTCACAATCACCGTCGTCATCATCGTTCACAGTAAGATGCTCGACGCTTTGTCGATGCGCGGCCTCTGCCTACTACGTATGTTGAAATTGTAATTTTATATATTTCAATATAATGACTCTTTACTTTTTTGTCAGCTTTTCTCGAAACAACTGATTTCCGAGCCGGTGGTAACTCGATGTCAATAATTCAGGAAGTGGAGAATGGAGACACTAGCTTCCGTCTGCATAGCTTGCTATATGCGGGATGCACCGTGGCGCTAAAGACGAGAAGCACAATCCACAACTAAAATCAAATATAAAAAAATACTGGCTTTGACAAATCATAAAATAAGAGATCCCTTCAATTATTAAATGTTTATACAGCCCAGAGGTCCAGAATTGCTAATTGTAACCAGATGAGGGTAGAACAATAAAAACGATATTACGAATTCACCAAATGGAAGGCTAAGCTCGTCTAATGGGGCTTTCACGTAACTTAATGAAAAAATATTCGATGTCGGTTTGGTAAAATTTTTGGTATTAAATACGAGAGTGAGTGTGTTCCTTTGCCTAGATTAAAATATAAACTGTGTTTTTTAATTTTATTTCAGTAATCCGTTTTTTGGGTGTGATGAGCTTTTTATTGGACTTTTTAAGGTTTATTTATTTTTTATGTATAGGTATATACTTTTCTTGTAATATTTAAGATTCGCGCTGTATCCCGCATATAGCAGGGTAGTCAGAGGGAACCTAATATTAAGTCACTCCTAATCCTACCCCACTTTTGTTGAGTGGTGGTACTCAATTTCGCGCTTTTGCTTTTGGTACCAGAGCGAAAAAGTGAAAATATTCATAAATAATAATTCGTTACCCCCAGAGGGCATCGAGCCCACAAACGTGGCTCGGTCAGATGTTTGTACCCCTGCGCCACTACAGCCTTATCAAAATATAATGATTTTCACTAAGACTTTATAATTAATCCCATTTTTTTTTAACACAGTTTTGAAATAAGACTGTGGGTGCCGATAATGTTACAAGAAGTGGATTTTGAACATTGACTAAGACTTGCGGGATTAAAGATCCTTACATCCTTAACCGACGCGGAAAAAAACAAATATTTTTAGAAAAAAAATCTTCTTAAAAACATAAAATTTGACATTTTTAAAATATAAACATTTTTTAAAATTTTACTTCTTAAAATACATTTCAGAAGAGAAAGAGATAATTAAAACACTTTTTAATTTAGTCAATCGTTATAAAGCTCACAAACGAGATGAGGTCTGAACGAAATTATGCAGATCATGTCGGTCGTTTTTACAAGTACTTAATTTATATAGCGTTTCATATACGTGGTGGCGCAGTGGGACAGAGCCTGATTGTAAGCGCAGTGGATGTGGGTTCGTTAGATAAATGAGTTTATTTAATTTTTTTTATTATTTTTGCGCTCTGATAGAACAAAACGTGGCAAGTTACGCAACTTTAAGCAAAAAACTCCACCATTCAACACACAATGTATCCAAAATTTACCGGAATATAGAAAACGGAGTGTTTTATCACTAAGTTTTCTCTTTCTACCCTTCTATAAGCGGAAAAAAACCCTCTTTTTAAGTATTAGGTACAACAATATATTCAACAATAAACCACATCCTTACTATGAAATGTTGTTTCACCGCTAACACGTATTATAAGAGCGCCAAAGGCAATGCACTTTTTATTTTCGAACGCGAGCTTTAATCAATAATTTCGTATAAACGTAAGACCTTTTATTACCTTTTTAGTCACGGCTTAAGTTTTTTTATTGATATTTTAGACATTAAAAGTTTTATACGTATCTCTTTTAAGATATATCTTTATGTTAACATACACACCAATAGTGTTTTTAGCAAAATACAGGTATAGTAGGGTAGGGAGAAGGAACGTGGAAACCTAGTTTTGAGACACTCCGTTCCCATTAAGACACTACCATATATCAGATAGGAAATATAAATAAAAAATAAGAGTGCAGTGGGCACTACATCGACTTTTTATTTATATTTAATACAAAAATTATTAGCGCAGTCCTATAAAATTAATGATATATACCTACTCATAAATCAAACCCGCGACCGGCGTGCATTCAACGACATATATACGCTATTATATACGCTTTGAAACCATTGAGCATTAAGCATTGCAAATTAAAAATAAGCTGAAAAACATAAATCCCAGTTTTAAAATAGAGATAAAATGATGCGGAATATTAATGTATGAGCAGAGTGCTCGCCCTTATGCGACTAAAAATAAAGTTTAAATTGAAAATTGGTTTATATGACGGGTAGGGTGCCCATATTTCATGTTGAAGTTGGGATAAGTGAATATAAATGAATGAATAATTAAAAAATAAGACATTTATTGTTTAAAAGTGATGTCTTTTATAGTTACAAAAAGTTTAGGCATAAATGTCATAAGTGTAAAGTCGAGAGGTTTATCAAAGTGGAGTTCTGCAACTCAACACGTAGTATCTCGGGCGGACGGGCTATCTTAACACGTTAATCAAGTTCCTTATCTCTATCACGCATAAAAAACCTAGTCCATAAAAATCCCAGCACATACCGCCCCTACACGTGGACCACTACGCTAATTCAACGGGTTATTTAAATGCAAAGTTATGAATTTCAAAGTAAACCGTTAACGGATTTTAAAGGCAATTACCTTATATACGAGTGCGTATTAACGAATGTTGTTTTATGATGTGATTGAAATATTCTATATTTTTGATATATCTACCTACATATACATGAGCTTGTTCGTCTATTTAAATTAATTAAAAAAATATAGTCTAGTGGCTAGGCTACAGCCTAGTCGTGGGCTAGGCTAGGCTAGGCGCAGGAGCATAAGCGTACCGTAAACGCGCTAAGTTGTTGGTTCGATTACTAATCGAGGAAATAAAATATTTAATTTCTGAAACTCAACACTCAATGCATTCAGCGTTTAGTGGAAAGTGGGCAACGGAAGTATCTTGATTGGAACAGACTTAATACCAGGTTTCTTCCGCCTATCTTGCTACGTAGGATATAGAGCGTGAAACTAGAAATAAAACAATTTAAATATAAAATCATTCTTACGATTCTAACCCATAACCATTTACAATAAGACTTATTGCCAGTGCGTTACGATGGTCTCTGATACAATTTTATTATGAAAACTCATCTTTCAAGCAAAAAAAAATTAAACTAATTCATTTTATCATCTCAAGAGGCAATAGTATTAATTCACTCGAAACAAAAGCTCGGAAAACGCAATTATAACTGGAAGCATTGGTAAGAACTCTCCACTAAAAAAAATTTAAATCAAGCGCTAATTAAAAATACCCTCAAAAGACATGGAAATATAAACAATTCGCGGAATGCAAAACCAACCCTTAATAAAGAGTCAGGGGTAGTTCCGGATGTTGCGAAAAAGGAAAAGGAAGGAAGTACCATTGTAGCCGTCGTGGCGCAGCGGCACAGCGTGTGGCTTTAAACGTAACGTTTGTTTGTTCGATTCCCACTCGAGGCTGAATTAAATATGGAAGGAACTCTAAGCTACGCTTTGTGTTTTGACCAGAGAAAATAATAAAATATACCTCCGATAGGAAATCGGGCAATCGCGCTTACAGTCAGATGCTGTGCTGCTGCACCAAGGGGGCATAGCGTCAATATTCTATCTACAAGTAGTCTTCTAAGAAACGAGACAAGAAATAATCACTATTTTATATTTATTTTAATAAAAAAGGATATTTATCTGTAATTATTTTTTATGCGGAGTTGAGTCTGCCACTAGACACTGACAAAATGCCTCAAGAATACGGCGACAGGTGGAGTACTGAGGTGTCTTAATGGAAAAGGAATATCTGACCACTAGGTTCACGGGTTCCCCAAACCTGCTGTGTTAACACTGGGTAAAAAATAGATCTAAAATCCTGAAATACGGTAATCGTCCACAACACACTACTTTTGTATTTCGCCTCGACCGTTTCAACTAATTTTTCAGTTGTTACCGCGCCGGGTGCGCCGGGTGCGCTTTACGGCCGCTAACATGCTTAGAATGGTAATGAATCGATATGACGATGTGTGCGGATTTATTTATTGATAGCCGCTGTCTCGTTTGTGCAGTTGGAGGTACCTGTAGGTATTCCGGTACAGGGATAGCATCTGGTAGATTAAAATGATGGTTGCAGGTTAGATTTCATTTGAGAGAAAGACTTTGTTTTGGTCTTTAGTTTCATGCTATCCCGCATATGTAGCAAAAAACAGACACAGAAGAAACCTGGTGCTAAGAGACTCCGTTCTACAATTTTCACTGATTGGCGGAATTCAACGCCGCTTTTTTGCCTTTTACCAGATACCAGTGCAGTATAAGTAAGAAAATTCCTAAAATAGTAATTCCTAAGAAATATATAGTATTTAATGAAATACATTACCACTGATCCACAGTGTTTAATTCATACAAAAATTATTAAAAAAATGAGCAAGCACTTCATAATTTAAAAGTTCTAAAGAATCACATCCTAAACGGCGGTGCAGTGAAAGGCTGTATGAAGTTCACCGGAAGTAGCTTGTTCGTTCTATAGCTTCCGGATATAGACGGAATTTTTGTTCCTTCATAAAACGGAAATAGTTTTGTTGTTTTATTTAATTTTGTATTTGGTCGTGTACTTTAAGATGTAAAATGGAAAATCACATTTTTTCCTGTTCCAGAGGAACGAAAGAGGTAAGAATTTCGATTTAAGAAAATGTTAATAAAAAGTATTTTTCATTATATGGAAAACAGTTAAAGGACCAAACGTTTATAGAATGTCAGATTTTAAATAAAAATAAACTAACCTAACCTAACCAAATGCCAAATTTCAACTTTGTAAATGCATTACTTAGTAGATTAGTTAAGCAATATAATTATATTTTCTTTTTAAATACAAACAACTTCCTAAAGCAAGTGATGCTAATGTAAAATCTGTACTAAAACAAAAATATTTCTCCGTTCCTTTTATTTTCTTTATTTCTCTAGTTTCCTTAAAAGACGTCACGCGGCACGCGGCACGCGGCGGGTGGCGTTGCGATAACGATACACAATGACTCTGGATGACCAGCAAGTTCCTTATTTGTTAATATACGTTTAAATTAGATTATTTATATGTTTTTGTTTATTTATTTTTAGGTACTTATTGTATCCCGCATATAACAGGAGAAGCAGTTGAAACCTAATTAAGCCACTCCGTTCTCCACTCTCCGCTAAAGAAAATACAGTAAATTGTACCTTGTTGTCTAATTTCTACCTAAATTCGAGATATTGTATATGAAATAATTATAACAAATGAAATAATTCTCCGAGTGGGAACCGAACCCGTAACCGTTACAGTCGCACACTTGTCCTTTGCTCGTGCTCTTCTTATTATTCTCTTTAAGTTCTCCTTAATATAATTATCATGCAAGGGGCTAAAAAATTTTAAAATATATAACTTGGAGTATGACATATATTCTAAGTAATACCTCTATATAACACAAACCACACGTCACACTCGACGTGTGGCGTGCGCCATGATGACGTCACCGACCGTCATCAATGCATCATATTGAAACTTGCAGTAATTATTATATTTTTTTTACTTCCAAGCGACAGAGTAAGTAAACAAGTTCTTCACTAAACAAGTGAAGAAAAAGTGAGGAATGGAATGGTTGTAATATTTTATTTATTTTCATTTTCTCGCTCTGGTTGGTTAACAAAGTCTCGAGAATTGGCAAAACAGTCAACGCAGTGTCTAAACACTATGTTCCCTCTACCTACCCTGCTTTATGCGGAATACAGTGTTAAGCTAACAAAAAGTATATAATATGTTTATGATTTAAAATAAAAAAGGCAGAGGGAACTTAGTGTTTATTCCGTTCCCCATTTTCTGCCAAACTATGGAGGCATTGCGTGTTGAGTGAAGAAATGGAAATATTACTTTTAATAAATATTTCACCTCCTCGAGTGGGGCTCGAACCCACAACTAGTCTCATTTGCAGTCATACTCTGTGCCCCTGCACGTCACACTCGACGTGTGGCGTGCGCCACGTGACGTCACCATTGCTCAACGTATCGTAATCAGACTTGTCAATTTCTTTTCGAATAAGGAATAGCAAATATACAAATTGTTTCTTAAATACATTTTTTCAATTTTTTTATACTACATTTGTTTTAGAATCAAGCTGAATCCCACGCATAGCAGAGTTGGCAAAAGGTTCCTGGGAACCTAGCCTTAAGAGACTCCATTCCCAATATAATATAGTCGTAGTTATATTAATAACATAAATAGATAAATAAATAAATATAGCACTTCCATACCCCACTTTCCGCTGAATTCTAGAGCGATTGCGTGTTTGTTACAAGAGCGAAGAACAGAAAATAATATTCATTACATTTCCCCGAGAGGGAATCGAATCCACATCCTGTCGCATTTACAACCTCATGCTTGTGCCCCTGCCCCACAACTGGCTTTCAAGAAATATACATGATATAATTATATTTTTCTGTCTATTTCTAATATTTGTTTTCCATTCTAACGTTATAATAGAATAATCTATAGGTACTCAAATAACCGACGCGTCGCACGTGACGTGTGACGGACGCCAGTCATCATAGCGTCACATCGTTCTAGGAAATAAATATATTTTCATTTGATTTTATCATTATTTATGTAATCGAGGCTCTTGTTACGTAGGGGCACTAGCGTACGACTTGTATCGCGACAGTTGTCGGTTCAGTTCCCTCTCGGGGTAATAAAATATTTAATATTTGATCTGGTAACGAGTTAAAGCACAGCTTTGAGTTCTACCACCTAACACGTAATGACTTCGAAGAAGAAGAATTCGGAATTCTGAAGAATTCGGTGAAAAGTGCGGAAAGGGAGTGTCTGTCAAGCTTGTACTCCTGTGCCACGACTGGCTTCTTTCTATTTCTTTCCTTTTCATTTTGATCCTTTACAAAAATCGAACCCACTACCACCTAACAACATAGAGCCCACCACATAAAATGTTCAAACATTTAAACTGGCATAACTTGTATTTATTATTTAGTTTCAAAGGCGAAGCGAAATAAAAAATCCCTTTGACGTCGAAGCCTATTCATTCGTACGGGTAACGGTTAAGAGGCTAATGTACGTCATATTGTGTGTAATATATTTTTAGTCTTCTAGCTGTAAACGTGGCGGTTGGGGCTGGAATTCGCACTAAAAAGTAAAAAAACAATGCACAGTGTTGAGTTCCGCCACTGAGCATGTAATGTCTCAAAAATACCAACAGTGCTGAGTGGCGGAAAGTGGGGAAGGAAGAACCGTAACACTAAGTTCTCTCTACTCAACTCGCCTCGCGTTGTGTTGTTACCAGAACGAATAAAAAAAATAACTCAATTCTTTTTCATATTTCATTCCCCAAGTGGAAATTGAACCAAAACCGTGGCGTTTAACAGCGTTACCGGTGCTCCGCTGCGCCACTACGGCCTCTGGTTAACACGTCCAACATTTATTATTTGCTTATCATATTTCGCAATAAATTTAAACCCAAATCTATAATATAGAATAATTTGAACCTCCTCCCATCATTTCCACACTGAACCCAACCTACTGCGCCACGTTAGACTCGTACTGAGCCCAGTAAAAGAACATTGAGAACTCATTCACTATAGTACCGGATAGTTGGCATGCCTCCGGCGTTTAGCTCATATGTATATTTCAAATTTCAATACACCCTATACTGGGAATTCTGGTGAACTTTCATCGTACAAATTCTAACGGATTTTTTTTTATGCACCGCCCGATACGGAACGGAACGGAACGTTTGTCTTTATTAATTTTTAATAGAGCCAGTGGCTTTGTGGTCGTTCGAATTGTGGAAAGGTAATTGATTCGATTTTTATGTATGGTGGATTGGAGTATAGTTATTTATTTTTTGGTAGTCTTTTAATGTAATAAAATGAATTGAGACAACTTTTGACGTATTCTCGATGTAATTATATAACTTGATAAGAATAAATTATTAAATCGAAAGTAATATATTTTGCTTTAACGACACCGCAAAATGGCTGGCAAAAATTAATTCGATTATTTTTTTATAATTTTATTAAAGGAATAAAACAAATATCGAGTTGTAGAGGATAGAATTTAGATTTACGTTGTATCCTGCACATGGCAGGGTAGAGAGATGAATCTGGGAATCATGTTTTCAGACACTTCGTTTCCATAAACACACTTCCGTTCCCCACCTTCCACCAAATTCTGAAGGCATTGCGTGTTAAGTAAAGGAACTTGACGCCGCGCTTTGCCTCGTTCCCAGAGCAAGGAATCGATAATTTTAAATATAACATTTCCTCGAGTAGGAATCGAACCCACAACCTGTTGCGTTTACAGTCGCACGCTTGTGCCGAAATAGATAACCAATTCTATTAAAAAAGCACAGTATTCATACTTCTGTATGTATAGACAAGACTAATACGTTAGCAAATCCTCTATACAGTATAGTATACGAAAAAGTACTAAAAAACTATTTTGTATAGAGATACCTCTACCCGTACAATAGTAGTACTAGGTTCCCATATGGGTATATGGGTACGTACGGAAAACAAAAATCACCTTTTGTGAACATTTTTCAACGCAACCCTGATTTACAATTCGCACTGGAACGAAACTACAATTACACGTGGAAATAAATTTAACTAGTAAAATCGGTCTACGCCCGGTGCGGATTGAAAAGCTTATACGTTTTATATAGTCACATATATATGTATATATTGTATGTTTGTCTGTGAATACAATTGTTACAATAAGATACAAAAAAAGTTTAAAAAAATCAGCTTCGCGTGTTTTCCCGTATATCAGAATAGAGCCTAGTGATAAAATGCTACCGTTAACACTCTTTGTTCCCAACTTCAGCCCAAGAGATTGTGTGTTGAGTGGCGGATTTTAATGCAGCGTTTTGTCTATAAAGCTTATTATAACAATATAATCAAATCTTTTGACTGGAGACCGAAGCAAGAACTACCGAACTTCTACTTGAACGGTGTGTCCTTTAAAATGAATAATGTCAGTATTGTCAGTCTAACTGAATATTCCACTGCATTACTATGCGTAACATCAATAATAATGTTTATTTAACGTTACAAAGTCAAATGAGACGCGCATGAGGTGGTTGTTAATATAATATGGAAAATTATTGATAACTGATAACGATCTGATAACAGACACAAGAATGTACAAAGGTCTCTAGAAGGACAAAACATTGCGTTAAATTCCACGGAAACGGAGATGCTTCTACAATATTCTCTTTACCCATACTCTCTGCTATATATGAGATACAGCATGAAGCTGAAAAGAAAAATTGTAAACGTATAATGATGTTTATTACAAATACTTCTACCAATTTCTTACGCTGTTTCCCGTACATTGCAAGGTATTTAGAGACAACCTGTCAACCTAGAGTTAGGACACTCCGTTCTCTCTGTCCATATTTGAGACGCTTAATGCCGAATTTTATCTTGCCAATGTGAAAATATGTAAAACACACAAATAGAAATCGAACCTACACTGCGCCACTTCCCTACAATGGCCTATTTTGTTTACAAAAGGTCAAACATAATCAAAATAATAAGTTATGTAGGTAATTACAATAAAACACGTATATTTGTTAAGTAATTGTATGACTAACTGATAGGACACCTGGTGGAATCGGAAATGATGCGTTTGTCACGTCGGTCGCCTGCAGCAGCGGATGTTAGAGGTTTGTCAATATTTCTGCTAATATTTTAGAATTTTATAGAATAATTTGATTTAAAAATCTATGAATATTGGGTTACGTGTTTTCGTAACGGATGTGGGTTCGATTATTATTACCACCCGGGAAATGAATTAATTTCTTCTTCGCTCTTCGTCTTGAAAATTGGCACTAAATCAATAAAATTTTAATAATCAAAACAAGAAAAAAAGTATCCGATCCTTGAAAAATCATTGCAAAATTTGAACTTCATACTATCTTACACAGTAGCGTTTTTCAATACTAAGCCACTAAAGCTAAAAGTAAACATAATACAAACTTTACAGACCTTACAAAAGAAAGGTAAAGGTATCACACAGTAATAACTACTTATTTCAATGGCTATAGAAATCAAATGCTAATAAAAAGCATGATTTATTGCTTCAATATTTATTATAAGTTATTAGAAATCTTTGTCAGTACAGTCAGTATTGTCAGTGTAGATGCAAATAGGCTTCGTCGATATTGTAAGCGGTGAAATATTATCATAGAATGTATTGGTAGGAGGCTTTTTAGTAAAATAGTTTTGTGAAGGTCTTTTTATTAAAATGAAATAAAGCTACCATTTTTGACGATGGACATATTATAACAGAATATTTTATAGGAAAATTGTTTATGTATAAATACTTAGTAACTAAAATAAGCAGAGGCAAATCGTGGCGCAGAGGCACAAGTGTGTAAACGCTACATGTTCTGTTTTCGATTCCCACTGGAGAGAATGAAATATTCAATATTCCACAGTGTCTTAACACTAGGTTCCCTGATACCAGAGGATATTAGGTAGAAGCCTACTCTGCCATATTCAGGATACGTAAAGTAAACCTAAAAAAACTACAAAACATGCTTTTATAGTACAAAAATGCAAGCAATGCAAGTATTATGCGCAGTAACTCCTGAGGAGTTCCACTATTAGGTTCTGGCTCCATAATACCATATTACTAATATCATATTAAACAACACAAGTAAATCTATAGAGGTATTAAAACATGTTAAAAATATGTATATTCTCCCAGTTTTCTAATTTTGCAGGATTGATAGTGAACACAGCACTTTGTTAACCATATTACCATAGAATATATAATAAATACTTCTTTTACTTAGTATATAAAGGCATAAAAATACTCTAAAGTCAATGATGATCACCCTTAACGCTAAAAGTATCGGCTTGTAAGAGAATCCTTCATGTTTAACGAATTTAGAAATATTAAGAAAAGAAGAATCCATGTTAATGTTTTATATTCCGAATACATAGCTGATGAGTGATGTGAGGATGGCTATAGGAGTTTGACAAAGGTCCTTCTCTCCTTAAGTTTCGCACCGTGACCCAAATCAGGAATAATATATAAATATTTACAATACTCAATACGCATCCATATGGTACATAACCATAAAAAAAGTAATCCAGTTCTTTGTATGTAAGTTTGTAAGAATTAAACCAAAACGGAAATTTGGACAAACATTGAAAGCACTGAAAATATTTTTACGATCGTCAAATAACTCATTGTGTAGCACATTCTGTTGTCACTCTTAACATTATTTACGATTTTTTTGGCATTTATCGTCACGTGTCACCTTTGATACTTTTATGGGGGTGAATCATTTCTGTTATCCTGAGGATGATGAGGAGCGACCCATGTCCTTGTTCATAAAGAATAATATATTCCTGGATATATTGGATCTATGGATCCTGACTTCAGACTCCTCAAATATTATGCTATTATCTTTAAGATACTTAGAATCTTTGGGCTGTCTTTCAAAAAATAGTTGAAAGGCAAATTCTTTGTAAAGTTTTCCAACTTTCAAATAATAATTGACTATTCCTTTTAATCGAGCCGTCGTGGCATGGCAGAGGAGAGTCCTATTCCCATATGGGGAACTGCTAATTATATTTTTTTAACTATTTTATTTTACCAATACAATAAGATAAAGCGCAGCGTTGAGAACCGCCACCTAACACGGCTCTCTGTGTTAAGACTAATTTCCCTGCCTGCTTCCTCCCTGCTACATGCGTGCCAAGCGTGAATATTCACAAAAAAAGTAACATAAGAATATATGTTATTGTCACTACTAATTTATTAACACATCGCCGATGGTTTTACGATCTCCATTGTTACATTGTTAGAGTTTATCTTTTAGGGGATCTTGTGGGGTTCCGTATCGGAATGGTGGTGGTTGAATATGTGGTTCAGATTCTTATACATTTGGGTTTTTCTTTCAGCTTCGTATATACTTTTACTAGTGGACCCGGACGCGGCTACGCCTGCTTGAACTATAAAAATATTTAATAAATATTATATAATATATTTATTTTTATAAGGATGAATATCAATACCATATAAGTTCATTTTGGGTGTAATGCCTATAGCAAGCCTATAGCACTTCTGAAGAATGCAGTTTTCATACAAAACAAAAACATAGTAAATCGAACCAGTAGATCCAGAGATCTTAGCGTTCAAACAAACAAACAAACAAACTAACTCTTCCGCTTTATTATATTAGTATAGATATACATCGGTATGTCATTGGATTAGCGGATATTAACGCTTTGCCCTCTTATCATATAGTAAGAATGAAAAAATAATAATTTCCTCTAATGAGAAAGCAACCCACAAGCATCACGTTTACAGCCATATATTGCTGTGCCGCTGAGTTAAGTTGAGTCAACTTTTTCTTGCTTTATGCGTTCCTATAAATCGATTATTATAAATTAATACGGAACCCGATACATATTTCAGCCTTTTTTACCCCACATATTGTAAAGAACAGTTAAAATAGCGGCATTATTATATAAATTGCCCAATTTAAGATATGCCTTAGATTTACGCTTTACTTTCGAAAGTTCTTCATATAAATGTTTCGATATCAGATCGTTGTAATATTATTGTTATTTGTATAAGACGACATGCGGGAGGTTTTAAAGGTTTAAAACACGGTAGTAGCTTCAAATTTAAATATCTGATAAAAATAATTGTAAAATTATACCGTTGTTGAGAACTTCATGGCGCAAGACATGGCGTCTGACTTACACGTGATGGGTTTGGATTTGATTCTCACTCATGGGATAGTTTAAACTATTTTTATTCCTTACCCTGGCAAGATGATCTTGAAATTCGGATGGGAAGTGGGCTTGAGGTATCCGCAGATTTTCAATTTTTGTACAATGGTTATTCGGGTTATTTCATATAATCATTTAAAAACTATTAAATTTTTCATTAAGTAATTCGATCTTAAGTAGTCCAATTGTCGAGGAAAGTCTATATTATATGTTTTTGATAACATGATGACATCCAATATTTCATTTCCTCAAGTAGAAATCGAACCCACAAGCACAACCATCGTCTTTACACGCTATATCGCTTGTGCCCTGCCACGACGGCCTCAATGAAATTAATTCGAGTACTTATAATGTATCATATTTCCACTTGACCACGGCAAAACCTCAGGCTGAAACTAGTTTTAATATAAAATGAAATTTTCCTTCAAATTTTGACAAAAAAAAAATTGAACCCTAAACCCATATCTCTTGTTACAACTCTGAGTAATCAAGGCCGGCCATTATCTATACAATACTGATATATCGATGCACGATCTGACCCCAAGCTCAAGAGATCAGGAAGTCTTTAATATCTGATATAAAAAATGAGACACGCCTATTTAAATGTAAAACGTCTAAATTACTTATTCACGTATAAATAATTGGTAAATTATAATTTTTAACTAGCTCATGTAGCTGGACTGGTTAGAATATATGGTCGTGATGCCACCTACTTAGAGATGATTATGAATTAAATCCCACGAAAGTTTTTTTTTTGCTTCATGCAGTATCCCGCAAATAGCAAGGAAGGCAGAGTGAACCTGGGAACCTATTGTTAAGGTATATAAATAAGTTAAGATATATAAAGCTGCGAGTGACTACTAATTAAATAATAAAAGACGTCTCTTTTCGGCACTTTGAAAATAACTTAAATTATTCTATGCTCATGCCTAAAATTCTAAGAAAAAGATTTTATGTAAACATAAAACCTTCCAAATTTAAGGACAAAATATGGATTTTTTTGCCTAATAAATGAATAAAGGGGGTTATATTTTAAAGGTTTTATCTCGAGATAAGAGTTTTTTTAGATTACAGCCAATGTTGCCGTCCGCAACTCACATAATAAGGCATACCTCGCTTAGATAAGTGCGGTTACGCTGGGACCTGGGTACAGTTAGCAGAATAATTAAATTAATTATTTGAAAAATTTGATTGCAAATAGTATATATGATTGTACACGTGAATATTGTGACTTAGATCTCCACTCGGGATAATTACTGTTATAGGAAAATAAGTAGGTATTTTCTTGTTCTCACAGACAAAGAGTGTTCTGACACTTAACATGCAATTTCTGAATTACGTAGTAAATAGAATGGAGTCTTAAGCTACTTAGCCTACAGCATAGCAATGCTGGTAAAAGTGTAAACCATTTGTTATATTTTTAATTTATTTATTTATTAAGATCCACCAGTGGTAATAACATTAAATTAATCATACGAGTAAGTTTCTTACATATAAATTATTACAGCTAAATGCATTACCTTTTAAGGTGAATACCACATGCATTAATGTAACTATATAACCATGTACCCAATTATTTTACACAATAATATACACAAAAATTAAAATCAAAGTTAAGTTACTTTAACATTAGTAAATACAATATTAAATATTAAATACTATAATAGTAAGTTATATTTCCTGTTGCCAATACCTTATTATATCTTAATATGTTTATCTATGGTATGAACTCAAAAAGTATGTTTGAAATTAAATATAAAGATTTATTGTTTAATTTTCATGCTGACCCTACAATTAGTCCCCACTGACCACGCACTGGAGCTGATCTAAAATAAGATATCTATAGTCGACCTGCGACCGGGTCGAATAAATCTACGAGTACGGCATTATGCGTGCTCTCTCTGCCGTGTTCCTGCGTGAAATGTGAAAGAAATATAAGAATTTTGGTAAAAAAGATGGTTTTGTGCAGATTTAGGTAAGAATTTACTGTCAAGACATTGCACGTTGAATTGCGGAACTTATAGCAGCGATATGTCTTAGCCCAGTGTGGAAACAAAAATAATTAAAAATATGTTCAGCTTCACGCACAATAAGATAACTCGTTATCTTATTATTACATATTTGCTTTCGATCGTGGGATTGGGGCTATCATGGTGTACCACCATACAGAAGAATGATTATGTTTATTTTCATTTCCCCACCTTGATATATAAAACATGACGTTAAGTTCCCCCATTCAACATCTCTCGTCTCGAAAATTGAGTGGTCTGGTTCCCCGACAACGGAGTATGTCACCAATAGTTTCCCTCGGCTTACCCTGTTTCGCGGGAAAATGCGTGAAACCATTTTATTTTATTATGCTGATCACAATCAACTATAGGTGCGAAGTCGATAAAATAAAGTAAAAGAATGTCAAACAATAGGCCATAACGTCCACCTGTCACTTTTTGTTATTAAAGATTCAATATGAGGATTTTAATATGATTAAAGTTGATATTAAATGGCGATGATACTGGGTTTTTGTTTTTAATGGGTAGTTAGTTCGATTTTTGTTTTTACTTTGATTAAAGCCTTTATGAAGTGGTGGGACTGCTTTTGTATGGACACGCGACGGTCATGTGTTCGATTCTAGCTCACGAGATTCAATTAGTTTTATTCTCGCTCCGGTAACAAGACGTGGCGACCCCTGCCACCATAATCTTGAAATTTGGGCGGTGTGAAACAGAATGCTTTAACAGTAGGTTTCCTCTGCGTATCCTGCCATATTTGATTCAGTGGGAAGGCAAAATAACTAAGTAATTTATAATTTAAAAAAATATAATTCTTAATTTACTGAAAGACAGACAAATTCTCAAAATAATATTAGTGAAAACGATATATTTGAAGATACAATTTGTTGTATACAACATGATAAACGACTCTAATGTATAGTTGAGTGCGTTTTCAAGCCTCTATAAGAATATTTCTCCGATATCTGATACGGGTGTAATCGACCGTGGTGGGATTGCCTATAAAATAGTTTATTTACATCGAAATATTTTAAATTAATAGCTTTTCGTTTGTTTGTGGTAAGTGGTTGTGAAGGTGGTCTTAGGTTTGATTTTCTTTTAGGATTAGGTATATCGCTTATGTTTATACTAATAGCTTTTACTTAGTGCTTCGCACACCAAGGTAAGTGATAGGCACAGTGGATTATTTATTTTTAGCTTCACGCCCTTTCAGGCACATAGCAGAGTAGGCAGAGGGACCCTGGTGTTACACTATGCTCTCATTAAATAAAACAATTTTAATAGTGAAATACTCTCTGTATTTTATCTGCATTCTCTGTAAACAAAATAAATCTCCCGAGTGTAAAGATAAAAAAGCAAATAATGACATAATTCTTAAAATAAATAGTCGACGCGGCGCAGAAATAATAATACTCTTTATAAAGTTAACCATTCGTGACTTAGACGGTGGGATAGTGATGTATAAATATCGATATATCACGATACTTTTTTGATAAAACAATAAGAATATCTGTTTTGTTTATCGTTGTTTTCCCATTTTCCGCCAAATACTAGCGGCATCGCGTGTTTAGTGGCGGAACTCAACGCCGTTAATTATTAGAGGCAACTTGGAATAAGAAATCTAATGCTTATCCTCTACTAAACATAGCACGAGATTTGGTCTGTCTACCCTGCATAGACAGGGTAGATACAGTGTGAAGCTAAAAATGTAAAGAACATTTTATTAATTTTCCACATCGACGAACACTTTCATCTTAAACGTGACTTAAAACTTATTTTTTTAAAGGACCACCATAAATATGGATAAGCATCGAGTTTTATAGCTATTTTAACATAAAATTTTATATTTACACAAATATAAAATGACTTTATCACGAGTTTCTTAATATTTACGAAATATGGAATGCTTGAAATTTAAATACAATGCTTGAAGCGTCTCTTCGTTTACATAATTTTTGTATAACGTGTGTTTAGTATAATAATACCCAATATAGAGATATACAAGTAAATTTTCTGTAGATAGCCGACTTTAATGCCGATAAAAATCTGCCAATATATGCAATGAATTCAATTTTTCCTTGAGACAAAGTGAAAATATTTTAATTTCCTCGGTTGTTTGGAATATTAGCCGTCGTATATATCGTTATAATGTCAACATTTTAGCTCACTAATTTAAGAACGACATTCTTTCTGCCATTATACCTAGTGTTAAGTCACTCAATCTCCCACTTTCCACCCAATTCGTTTTTCAGGCATTACGTGTTGACTAACGGAGGAACAACTTTTCCTGCAATACATAAAATAAAACTTTAAAAATATAAAAAAAAAAAACAAAATTATCGACATAAATCAAAAACACCACTAAGCGCCTGGAGCAATCAAATCGTGTCCATACATTAAGAGCATTCATAGCTATGTCGCTTAATACAATTCATTGTACAAGGATCCTTGTACCTACCAAATTACTCTGACCCACCCCACCCCCCATATTTAGTCCAAAATAGATGCTTTCAAAGGATTTAACAGCAAATTTAGAGCTCAACGTAGAATAGACAGATTCTACCCTCATATAAACACCGACCAGTGTTTCAAGACCTCTCAGTTCCATACAAAATGTATGGCCCACGCATGGATGGAAAGTTTAATGTAAAATGGCCACGTCAATCAAATGAACCCTGTATACGATTTACAAACTTGAAAGGATTCACGTTTAGATTTTTAAATTTGAAAAGAGTAAAAGGCGATATTTTTATACCATTACCAGATTAGATCTTTATGTGTATTGATGTCTCACTGGTTTAGTTCAATCATGCGTCTGTGGTTATGGGTTGAAATCTTACTGAAAAGAAATGTATCTATGTAATATATGAACACATAATCACGACTGTAAGCGTGACGGTTGTGGGTTCGATGCCCATCTGGTAGAATAAATTATTTTTTTAGAACTAAATGTTTGTTTGTTATTTGAGTTTGTTCATTAGTCAGTGTTGATTCGTCGGACTCAACGCCGCCCCTTGTCACTAAGAACAATAAAATGAAAATAATTAATTCCCTCTATTAAAACCGAACCTACAATCATGGCGTTTACAGTCAGACGTTGCACCAATGCGCCATAATGGGGAAACAAATTTAAAGTACAGCTATCAAAATTAGCATTGAATCCACGACCACCTGCTTTCAATGCGATAACGATCCACAATAAGTTGTCAGTATGTAAAATACATATAACATAAGTGGTAAGTAACCTTAACATTGCTATTGTTACGGAGGTACTACAATGCGCTTACGCAACTTTCAAAATCCGGTTTAATTTATTTACTTGAACAAAAGTTGTGAAGGAAGTTCTTTTAACTATATGTATATTTTGTTTGCTTCACGCTGTATTCCGCACATGGCAGGGTAGGCAGAGTTAACCTAGGTAGTGTTAAGACACTAGGTTCCCATTAAGACATTTCCTTTTCCCACTTTCCGTAGAATTCTTGAAACATTGCGTGTTCAGTGGCGAAACTCAACGCTGGGCTGTCTTGTTACCAGGGCCAAAGTGCAGAACGATAATATACTACAAAAAAAATAACATTTCGAGCACAACAGTTATTTACATTTATATTACTTATTCGTACCGTACTTAATAAAATAGCACAATACACATAATTTTGTATGGAATCATAAATCTGTATCACGAAGCCACGGTTGTCGATAATCTGTGAAAAAGCTTACGTTTTTATTAGAATAGGGATATTTAGATCTTACGATATTTTTTTCTATCAGTCGTTGCGTGTTGAGTGGCGAAACTCCAAGGCACATCGTCTTATCAGAGTGAAGAAATGAGAGAAATTAGACATTCTCCAGAATGGGGATCAAATATATAACTATCGTGATTACATAACGTACATCTTTGTCCGTATAGTAGGATAGAAAAAGAAAACCTAGTGTCGAAACAAATATATATAATTCCAGAAACAACATAAAAAAATCGCAAGCACTAAACAGTTTATTGTATTTTATAGTCATTTTTCTTATTGAACCTGTAATAAATCACTATTCTATTCATCGATACATTAGTGTTAGTGCGATTGAGAGATTCCATTACGACGTTTTTGCATATCGATCATTATTTTATTAGAGCCGTCCTTCCCTTACTTCCCTTTACTTCCACTAATAGTTTTGTGTAATACGAAAATAATATTTTATTCCTCTAAAATGGATATTTATGAAGACAAATCTGTTTTTATTAACGTGATTGATTGGTATTGGTTTGTATCTATTTTGTGCTTGGATAAGCTTTTTTTAGGCCTCGTGGCGCAGTGGCTCAAGCGTGTAACTGTAAACGTGATGGTTGTGGGTTCGATCTTCACTGAGGGGAAATAATTATTACTTATTAATATTTTTATTTTCTCGATCTAAAAAACAAACAAAACTCCGATGTTACACGGTGTTAAGTTCCATAAACACGCAAAATCTCGAAAAAATGAGTGAGACTAAAAGATTTTTGTAGGGCTTTCTTTAGTAGTTCTAAGTATTTTACATAAAATCTTTTATTAAAATAAGTTTCTTATAAAATATAAAACCTTAATTAGTATAAGAGCAAGTTAAACTAACCGCGGACTTCATCTCAAGGATGCTGTAACAGATTTAAAGATTACTTTACTCTTTTACGGTTAGACTAGATCATATTATAAAGTTTTTTTTTAATATCTAGAATATTTAGAAACGTTTTTTTGTTATAGCTTCATGCTGTATCCCACATGTAACAGCGAAGGCAGGAAGAACATAGTGTTAAGAATCTCCATTCCCCACATTCCGCCTAATTTTTCGAGGCGTTGCCTGTTGAGTGGCGGAAAAAATGAAAACATTAATAAATAACAATTCATTTCCCCAAGTGGGAATCGAAGCCACGACCGTCGCGTTACAGTCACCCTTGAACGCTTCAAAAGATTTACCACCTACAAAATTTACATAAAGGTAGATAGGTGTATGTATACTGCAGATAGGTAAAACCATGTGAAAGAGGCTTAAGCGCGCTGTGTTTACGACACGCCATGAATATTGAAAAGAAACTTGATTGAACATAACTTTTACAGCCATTTTACTGACAAACTTGAGATTTTTGCTATATTTGTTTTCTATCTGATAAGCTACGAGCGTTCTTGTAGTTCAGTGCATGTCTAAGTACGTTCGTAGAATAAGGCTATAGGTTCAAGAAAATAGACCAAATATTTTTTTAAAACCAATAGTAACCAATCACTAGAAAAGACAAACAAAAAGGACACGTTCAAAATAAATCTGTGTGTGAAATGTTTTAATTTGTTGAGACATGACGGTTTTGGATTCGATTCCTACCTGAGGAAACAATTATTTTTCATGTCTTCGCTTTGGTAAGGAAACAAAGAGCGGCGTTGAGTTCCGGCACCGAACACTCACCTATCCCGCTACATGTGAGGTACAGCATGAAGCTGATTATTTTAATCAAAAGTAAAACGGCATTAAATACTTAATATTTCCACAAAATGCATGCAATTATCGTTATCCGAGTAAGAGTATGAACGTAAATGCATCAAAGGATAGCTAAATTACACTGCAGTTTAAACAACCTATATATTGCTTTACTAAAGCTTTGTAATTCAAAAATATGGTTTTATATAGAAATTAAGGAATTTAGAAATGGCAGAAAGTATAGTTTTGAAGGAATTAAACAAGACAGGTCTCAGCCTTTTCTGTATAGCAGGGTAAGCAAAGGAATAGTGTTAGTGTAAAACCACCATTCTCCACCTCTCCGCAAAATGCTTCCAGAATTCGTGAAAAGTTGGTAGCGGAAGTGTCTTATTGAGAACGGAGTGTTTTATCTAGGTTTCCAAGTTTGTGAGATACTGTTTTACTTATAATATTTAAAAACTACGAAAAAAATGATATTAAAAGAATAACCAATCATCTTCCTCCATGTCATTTCTATAACTTGCATATGTTCTTAGATGTATACTTTTGCCAGAACTGAGGTATATTCGAATTTATTGCAGTATTTTGCATGTCTGAGTGCAAATTTAAAGAGAGTGCGAAAAGCTACGCGTTTAACATATTTATATGGATTACAGATTGGTTTTAAACTTTATATACCGTTCTTTTGAGATTATGAGGAGAGAGGGTGTTTGTTTTGCTGGGTTTTAAAATTATTTTATTATTGTTTGCAAGTAAGAATATAATAATTATAGTTTTCTTTCAACTTTGCGTTTTCTCCCATAAATAGAAGAGAAGATCTATGCCTCTGAGGGATCTTAGTGTTGATTGGAATAATTACGTGTTGAGTGCAACGCAACTCAAAGCTGTGCTTTGCTTTTAAAATATTTAATAAATTATTTCCTCGAGTGGAAATCGAACCCACAACCTGTTGCGTTCACAATCACGCTCTTACGCCACGACTGGCCTCGATCTAATCTAATTCTATTTCAACTTAATTTCTCAATGTTAGCTTTTATAATAAACATCTAAAAATCGATATTCCACATACATATAATCGAAATATAAATAAAAAATAGGGAGACATCCTGAACGAGGACCAATACAGTGACAATTTACTATGAACAATGCATGCGATGTTATGACTGTGACAGCACTAGTAGCTTAAACCAAAAATGGTCCTTCGAGCCTGACCCTTATTACCATCACATAGAATTCTAAACGCCAAATCATTTATTGTTACAGGAATATAATAAGAAAATATAGGCAAATAGATACGTGAGCAATTTGAGATTACAGCTGAGTTAAAGTAACTGTAGTAGTTTGTATAATACTAATATAAATTATTATATTGTCGGTTGTACGTAAGACTGGTCAGAGCCAAAACTAAGTGGGGAAATTCGACGCAAACGTGCTTGAATCGTTTATGGATAAACAAGTATTTTGATATTAACGTCGATTTTGTGGATAATGAATTTGGTGCACGATTGAGCAAAATAAAATAATAATATCATAAAGTTGTAGAATTTGTTAGGTTGTATGCTCTAATCTCGGTAACTACTGGATGAATACCCTAAGGCCTGTCGTGGCGCAGGGGCCCAAGCGTGCTGTAAACACGACAGGTTGTAGGTGCACTTCCACGACGAGGAAACGAAATATTTAATATTTTCATGTCTTTGCTATGTAACGTTTCAAAGTGCGGCGAGTTCCGCCACTACACCTAATGCCTGCAGAATTCGGCGGAAAATGGGGAATGGAAGTGTCTTGATGAGAACAGAGTGCTTTAACTCTAGGTTTCCAGGTTCCCCCTTCCTACATACAGCGTGAAGCTAAAAAAATATATTTAAATCATCATAAGCTAGGCATATGACGGGTACTTAGTACTAACTTCTAGCAGCTGCATCGCCCGCGTGGTCAAATGGAAATAACCACTCATTGTGTATGACACATGACACATTCTAAGAGCCCGAGGCAACTCTGACCGCTTACATCAAATAAATAAACTTGATGGAATGGAAGAATCCATAGCAAAAGAAACGTAAATTTTAGTCACTAGTTCCTGAGATTAAAGCGTTCAACCAAACAAACTTTTCTGTTTTATAATATTAGTATAGATATAATAAAGTCAAAAGCTCTCAAAGTTGAACCATTTATTTCTTCTACACCGCAATAATTATGCTTATTTAAATTAAACAACACTAGTTTATCATCCATTGTATAGAGCGACTACCACGCTGCTATCTAATAATAATATGAATTATGTCTGTACATTTGTTTAGATTCTACTACAACGAGGACAAATTATGAATTGTATTATGTTTTTTTTATCTTTTATTTTATAACTATAGTTGTTAGTAAAATATAGTACTAGTATAGTTTTAAATGAGTTATGAAATAAATATGATAAATATGTATTGTTTTTGCTTCACTCTTTTTCCCGTTTAGCAGGATAGGTAGAGGCAGTCTAATTATATATTGCATGTTGAGTAACTTAACGCCGCACCTTGTTTTGTTATCAGATAATAGCCATAGGAAATGAAAATGTGGAAATCGAACGAACGACCGTCGTATTTACAGTCAAGCTCTGTCACACTGAGCTTTATTCATATTTCAAGGTGATACACAACAATTAGGAAGGAAGAGAGAAGCCGGAGAGAACCTAGTGTCAAGATACATTCATACAAAGTCCGGTATAATAGTTAGTATGTTAACAGTTCGTTAAAATAACAGGTGCTTACCGTACAGCCTCAGGGTGAGTATAGGATATCTTGGTAGGAACGACTGAAATATCGATATAGTGGTAATAATAAACATTAGGCATTCTGGTTGTATTCGCTGCAGGGTCTACGCCGCAGGTAGTGAGTTCGATTTAAATGGGGAATTTAACTTTTGTTGCTTATTAGTAACTGTTCCTGACATCTTGCAAAAAAAAAATATTAAAATTCTGTGATCATGCCAATTTTATATTACTTATAACAGGGTAGGCAGAGAGAGCTTAGTGTTAAGACTCTTGGTTCTCTACTTTCCGTCCAGTTTTGGGTGGTTGGATAGTGAAACTTAGCGTTACGCTTTACTTTTTTAATACGATAGATTTACAATAACTTTAATAAATAGCTTCACGCTGTATTAAGATACTTCAAATATCAATCATCCCACAAATAGAAATCGAACCCCCAACCATCACATTACCACACACAGTCGTCCATTGACCACTAAAATAGCAAATAAGGCAATTACAGTATATAAATAGACGACCATTTAATGTGGACTATTTTTAGTGTAGCAACATCAGCGTAATGAGTCAATAGGGCTCGCGGCCTTAATTGATGGGACTTGAGACTTTGAATCGTAAATTGATTTTTTTTGTATGATTACCAGCTATTTTTAACCGACTGCAATAAAAGGAAATTGTTAGTTTGACATGTATTGTGTTGTTATGTTATACCTATATTTGGTATTGGATAATATTATTCAGATTTATGAGCGCATGTGCTGAATTTTCTAAGTATATGTATATTTTTTATATGATTTTAGAAAACAGCAACTTCACTCTACTAGAAGTTGAACTAGAAGAGTTCTGATCTACATGAGATAAACAAAAAAAGTCGAACCCACAACCTTCCCATTATAAACCCCTAATTGAAAACTATTCTATTCTACAAAATTAAGCTAAAACCCAGTATTAAAATCACCACCCATCCATTCTGGGTTTACTAAGAAACATTTGTACTAATTCGTTGCAATAAAGCAACTCGTAATTACAGCACTTGATAAAGGACAGCTGTAGAGCGAGCACGCGACTTTTTGCATTTATTCTATCTGAAAAAATAAAAATAGGCTTTTGTGCTGCAGGGGTACAAGCGTATGACTGCAACGGTTGTGGGTTCGATTACCAGTTGGGAGAATGAATTACTATTTATTCAGATTTTAATTTCCTTGTTCTGGTGCGCGGCGTTAAGCTCCGCTACTCAACAGGCAATGCCTGGAACATCTGGCGGAAAGTTGTGAACGGATTGTTGTCTCTGGCTACCATCTGGTAAGTGCGGACGGAGTGTTTTAACACTAGGTTCCCAGGTATCCCTCTGTCTACTTTCCATCGTAAAATAAAAAACAAACGACAAACTCGGTAAAAGCGCATGGTCTCTGCATGTACAACGCCAAATAAAAACGTATAAAAACATTTAAAGGCTAATAAACACAGGACCTACCTTTGTCAAGTCGAGTAAAAAGTTAGTTCTTATCAAAACTAGTATTTCATATAATATGTAGAAAACGATAGACAGGTGATCCTATAATGCACGTTTTATTTATTAATTTCTTATTTTACTTTATATTGTATGAGATACGATCTTACAATAACTGAAAACAAATTGTATTTTTTATGGTACTGACAGCACTGACATTTAAATATTAAAAGTTACATGATAAATACTGATTGATTAAAGTTTATATTATTTGTTTAGATAGGTTCCCAGGTTCCATTTGCCCACCCTGCTACGTGGAGAAGAAAAACATATGTATTTCTATACTTTCTATACCACTTATATAATATATAGTATATTAGTTTACAGTTCTAAAGGGGTTGTATCTGGCAGAGATCCAAAACTATAATCCAATACTAGGTATGGCTTTAAACCAATTGAAAACTCATAATTTACCTCTAAAGTATATTGTTACGATATATTTCTTAGTTGAAAGACATTTTGGTAAACAATTTTGTTTGAAATTGTTTTATAAACGTCTAATATTGAGTATTCTTTTTTGAGATTGTCGTAGCATAAAACAGTAAACGCTAGTTTTGGATTCGATTCCCCTCCGGATTAAATAGTTTCATTTCCACGATCTGGTAACTAGGCAAACGCAGCGTTATGTCATCCATTGTATCATCATCATGTACCATCATTCATTGTATAACTAGGCGGTGCGTGAAGAACGAATTATATATATATATATATATATATATATATATATATATATATATAGGTTTCCTCTGCCCATTTTGCTTCGTCACACAAACCTGGAACGGCCTACGATACGACATGGGTTCAAAAAACGCGTCTATCTCCAACTTAAAGGCTGGCTACGCAGGATCTCCTCTGGAATCATACGAGATCCATCAGGTGACCAGTAACCCTCATGTTCCTTGTGGTTTCCATAAATTTCCAGAAAAAAACGTATCTTCTCATACAAACTAAGATGTTCCTTTCATAATTCCCTTCCAATTATACTAATTGTACAGGTCTTACTAAATAACTGCAGACCGCAATTATGTATATGACGCCAGGTGACAAGTGTGGAGGGTGGAGTGTCTGCGGTTTGTTTAGCCTTTTTTATATTATGGACTTATGAAAGAGCTTTTCTGTCTAACTTTTTAGATTTCTTAGCCTTTTTTTCGCTTTTTTTATACTTTTCATCATTTTTTTTTAAATCTAACTTTGAAAAAGATGTTGTATGAATAATATTTGAGTATGATGATCTATTTAGACTTTCAATCATATGTGTTAATTTTGTAAGTGTATGTATGTTAGTGCACAAATTTCTCGGCAATTAGAAATGATATTGAGATGACCCTTTTAGAATTAAAACGGAAGAAAAGACTTTTCCCAGTTATCACCAATTATCGAGAAAATACATGTAACACCCTGCTTCGTCTTGTTATCAAAGTAAGGAAATTAAAACGATTTATTGCTACGAATGGGAATCGAACTTAAACCACTGACCACTGACCGGTTGAACCCATATCCTATCTTTTTAATTTCAAAACATTATTTAAATATCCTTTTATATATAACTACTTGACCGTAAAAAAACTAGAAATCATCTATTGTATAGAAGTAGACATCTGTGGATGCTAGTTTTAATAATGCGATTGTCATTCACTCGGATGAATGTGAACCTGTTCTTTTCAAGTCGTTAGACCACTTTGGGCTTTTAATACATAGATTATGGAATTATTATGATAATCTTAGTATTATTTAGTGGAGCGTTTGCTTTTTACTTGGTTTGGTAGTGGGTTCGATGCCCACTCACTGTATTAATTATTTTCATTTATCCGCGCCGATAGACAATGTAAGACGTTAAATTCCACCACCCAACATACAATGTCTCAAAAATTACGCGAAAAGTGGAAAATGAAGTCCATCTGCATTCCCTACTAAACGCGGGCTAGGTATAATAGAAAAAATCATTCCTCCGAATGGGAATCGAACCCACAATCGTCGCTCTTACAATCACCGTGCCGCTGCAAAACAAGTTTTTACACAACCACAACAGCTACTAAAGTTATAGAATATTTCAATCAAAAAACACTACGCTTCGTGATTAGAAATAAATGTACTTCTTCTCGGTATCATTTGTGACATAGGTACTAGTTTTTCTTATACGTTGCCGTTATTTTAATTTTTATTCGCAATTGTACCTTATATGATGGTTGGGAAACTGACTTAAGGCTACTGATATACGAGTAGGTTCAAATTCTAGTAACATGTAATAAGTTAACATAATTGCTTAGAATTATCAATTGGTCATAGAGAATGCTATTTATTAAATATTTTTTACATTTTGCAATTTTATGTTTTCTATGCTTTTTTAAAAAAGTTCTATGCTTTATAAAAAATGGTTTTCTTTCAAAATATTGGTATAATTTAACTGTAAATTCAATACTAAGTTTTAGGGGGCGAAGCAGCGTTTGGGTTTTTCGTCTATCATACACATCTTTCAGTTATTACAATTTTTTAAATAAAGTATACTTTTTTTATAAATATGAAGCTAAATAAGCTTTCAATATAAAAAGTTCCTCGAAAGCTTACATTTCTTTACATTATAACTACTTAGCGTTAATTTGTTAAAAGGTTTAAAATGACAACAGTATCAAAAGTGGCATCAGGTAGCGTAAAGTGAAAGTTAAACGATACGATGACTCACAGTTATTAAAACTATATGATAAACCAGCGACCCGCACGCGGCTTCGCCTACTTGAACTGCATCATTATTAATTTACTTATTTACATTAATTTTATTTTCTAGTATATCTAATTTGAAGCGGTCGTGGCGCAGAGGAACAAGGGTGTAATTGCAACTTGTTGGTTATGGGCTCGATTCCCACTAGGGGTAATGAATTATTGTTTTTATTTCTTCGGTCTAGCACAAAGGCAAAAGCTCGTTAAGGCAAGTCCGCCATTTAACACACAATGCCTCCAGAATTCGGTGGAAATTGAAAAGTTTCAGCCAATTCAATAAGCTGATTCTGAGATTAGCGTGAACAAACGCACAGACAAACAAACCAAAAAATGAAAAATGTTTTTTTTTTGTTCTATTACCTTAAGTTATGACACCAATAATATTTTTTCTTATACATGTTCCATGTACAGACACTTCCTTATTGATTCCTTAAGATTTCATAATAAGTATACATAAGTATAATAGAAATGAGTGGTTAAGATTTTTTTTATTTCTCAAAATAATTTTAGAATTAAAAAAAAAAGAATTGGCTTCCCGGTTGTTCCCTCATAGCAGAGTCTAGTCTTAAGATACCGTTCAATTTTCTTTTCTTTCTCCAAATATGGTAAAACTACAAATAGAGTGACATAACTAAACGCCGCGACACAACAATTACGAAATAAATCAAAAAATCTTTAACATCTCACTAAAAACTGACCCAACAACCGTATGAGTCAGTCACAATTATTCATGCGCGCGCGCCGCTATCGGTCCGTGTTGCTATACCTAGCTATCGTATACAGGGTGACTCACGTTACGCTTTGTTTACTTTCATAGTTTTTTTCATTGCTTTAGCTTTAAATGTTGGTATTTTAGTGCAGCTACTATTGCATTTATTGCATTTATTATGCCTTCATGATTATAACTTGATAGGATAATTACAATGATTTGCATTTAATATCATGTTTGTTAACGTGGCGTCCTGGAAAAGTGGTTGACTGCAAATGTGATGGTTGTGAGTTTAGAATAAGAGAGAGTATAATAAATAAAGGGGAGACAGAGGGATCCTGGGAATCTAGTGTTAAGACGCTCCGTTCTCATTATGACTTTTCGACGAATTCTGAAGGCATTACCTGTTGATTAGGGCAACCCATCGCCGCGCTTTGTCTTGTTAGCAGCGCTAGTAAATGAAAATATTAAATATTCCCGACCCCCGAGCGGGATTTGAACCCAAAACTATCGCATACAGTTATACAGTTGTACCCCTACGGCACAATGGCCTCATCTAGATTATAACACAAAACAGAAATGACATAAACCTGAGAAACCCAAGCTGCCACTAAACAACCCAACAGTGTGTTCAGATAAATAAAGTAAATGGCTCTATTCTAATATGCAATAATTTAGTTTTAATATTGCCGCGTTAATTTTGCATAAAATATTTAACAAACTAAATTTATATATAATGCACGTAAACGGGTTATAGTTAGGCCGCGATCGGCAAATTGTGAAACACTTTTAGAATGTACGATACGATTTATTTATAGATTGATACCAACAAATGAAACATCAGCTTCACGCTCTATCCCGCTTATATCCAGAGGGTATCGGATATTGACTGGAACCATGCCATATAGACAGAGGGAACCAAAAAAAAATCTACAAACAAACTACAGCTGTGGCATAATATACTAATATTGTTTTATTTATTTCAATCAACCTTTACTAGCACGACATTCTAACCAGTCTGCAGTAGTTATTGAGATTAGAATACTCATCCAAACAAATACAATTTTTATAATATTACATATTAATACCCTTTTAACACTGAAATCGTTTGCTCTAAAGTATTTTAAAACCAGTTTTTATTAGCACAGCGGGCGGGAGGGCGCGACATTGCCCCGTTCTAAAGTTCGTGACTGTGGTATACAGTTTAGTTCCTATATGCGTCCTTATTTAATAACATTTTAATATATACCAATAATATATATTTATATTGTGATGTAAGTTGTTTCATAATAATTGTTTGTTTTCTATAGAACTGTATGATACGCGGCAGTGTCAACACGCAATGCCTCCAGTGTTCGGCGGAAAGTGGAGAATGGAAGTGTCTTAATGGGAACGGAGTGTCTCCCACTTCCTCTGCTTACCCTGCCATATGCGAGCTCTATGTTTGATCTTTATACGGGAAAATATAAGATAATATTATATATAAGATTAAATTACTTTCTCTTCCATGCTCTAGCAAAAGGGCGCTAAGTTCCGCTACCCAAAATATGTCTCGGAAACGGAAATGAAGTGTGAACACTAGGTTTTCTTTATCCACTCACTGTGGGGAAAAGAGTTCCCTAACACTACTTACTTAGCTTCACGTTGTAACCCTAGCGGGGTAATCTGAGAGAACGAAACGCCAAGCGCTGCAGTCTCTGCATACCTCTTTTACCTCGTTCACTGTCATCAACCTCTTCACACATGCCCTACGGGAGGTCGTCGTGCTTTTAACGTGACCTTCCTCCAGTATCTTTGATAGACTTTCTCTGCCAGGTTATACGGGAATAAGCGTGAATCTTGCAAGATTAGAAGAAAAAAAAACATTTAACTATCTCGCATTTTCAACAAATAAAAAAGGGTTAACTTTGTATTTGACGAAGGATAGAAGTCGTCCAAGAGATTTCGTTTCTAAGAAGACAAGCTACAGCCCGAGCTAATTTAGATGTGTATCGTATTTTTTATTCAATAGCCTCAAAAGAGTCGTGACGAGATATGCTCTCACATACATACATACATATGTTAATATTAAAAACGATTTAATCTACTTTAAATTAATAAGAGGTTTTAGACATTTAAATATGAGGTAAATTGTAATTTAAGAGGGATCAATGTCTGACTGGTCTGAATGATGCGAAGATAGTGAGTTCAATTACCACTTGTGGGCATGTATTATTATTTTTCTCGCTGTAATAGTAACACGTGGCGGTAAGTTCCACCACTCAACACATAGTTTGACGGCAAGTTAGAAGCGAAGTGTTTTACCACTAAGTTCCATCTGCCTATCCTGCTTAATTTGGGTTACAGTTTGAAATTTAATTAATGACATTAGTATTTTTTGTTATAGCGGCCACAGTAACATTATTTGTAGTCTGGTGATAAACGGAAATGGTAAGAGATAAATTGTAAGAGGTCAACGAGGCCCAGGGGATGATATCAGACTGTTAACGAGATATTAGTAGGTTCCACTCCCAATAGAGAGAATGCATTACTTTCATTGCTCCACCAACTTGACCATCAGTCCGTTACTTAACTAGTCAGGTCTCCAATCCAGGTGAAAAGCGGAGAACAAAATTATATAGTTATATTAAAAATTCTTTTTTATCCCGCTAAATGCGTGATAAAGCGTGTATCTAAATAAAAAGGTTATAATAATTCATGTTTTCGAACTTGTATTACCAAATCACTTGTCATAGTTTCTTTTGATATAAAAAGAGAATAAGAAAACTGGTTTGTCCTTTGTGGATCAATTTAAGTCAAACATCGATTGACTTCAAAGGAGTTGCGGCTCCGGAAATTGAATCGGTAAACGTAAATATATTTTTTTGGGTGAAAAAATGAATAGATGAATCGTTAGAAACTTACCTTTGAAAATTGTGTTTTTCAAAAGTTATATTTACATTTGGTTTGAAATTGGCAATGGTTTTGCTTTAGCTTTGCACTGTATTTACATGTTAGGCAAATCGATAGGTAGAGAAACTAGTGTTAAGACACTCCATTTCCGTTAACACTACCGTTTCCCACTTTCCGCCGACTTCTCGAAGCATTGCGCGTTGAAAGACGAAACTTAACGCCGCACATTGCCAGTGAGTTCAAACTGATTATACACAATGGAAGACGAAAACGATAACGTCAAACCAAGCTTAAACTTGTTTTTGAAAATAGCAAAGTCTAGTCAGAAATCTGTATAATTTAAAATACAACGGACAATTCGCGGCGTTTAGTTTTAAAATTCACTATGCAACATCTTAAAAATTAAGCCTAAAATGGGGAAGAGTATCTTAACACTAGCTTCCCTTTACGTACCCCGCTATACGAGGTATTTTTTATCAAGTTTTACCATAAAAGGCCAAGCCCAAAAAAACCAAAAGAACCACATCCAAAATTCAAAACTAAAGCAAGAAAACTAGTTTAGAACTCAAATATAAATATTCCTAAGCATAAAAACTAAGCTATAATATCTTACATCGTCAAAATAAATCTACTGTACGCAGCACGTCCTCTTGCCCTTTCGAGAGTACAACTTAGAAGCACCTCAAGCTATGGAAACACGATCTTATACCTCCAGGATAAGTGCTAAAATGATGGTATTACATATAAGAGAGGTGGTAACCGGTTTAGTAAGAGCTTGCCACCGAACTACGCATCATTGTGCCAGCCCATTGCTTTAAGTTGTTTTGTATTTTAAATAGTTACAATATTATTTTGTATTTATGTTAATATTATTTCTGTGAAATTGATTTTGAATTATTGAAACGACTCAGCGACTGTGCTTGACTGTAAACAGGACTGTTGTGGGTTTGATTCCGTTACGGGTTAATTAAGTATTTTCATTATCTCGCTCTGGTAACACGACAAAGCGCGGCGTTGAGTTACGCCATCCAAACTAATGTCGCGAATGTGTTATAAGTCTGCAACAAGGATTAAGTTATATTATTTTTAAAGGTAAAAATAAATATTTCTTTATAATAGTTCAAGAAAGAATCACTCAACTATAAATTTAGTTTTCAACATAATAAAGTAACATGCTGTTAGACACCCACCTACTTAGCATGTAATTAAAATAATTACTGTACATTATATATACGATACGGGTGGTTCTGTTATAGTTGAGATTCTTTTCAAGATTAACAGTTTTGATAAACAGATAGAAGTACGTTTACAATTGAAAAATTAAAGATTTTTAATGAAATTATAAAGATACATGAGGCCAGTTGCGGGAGCACAGAGTGTGACTATATATGCGACTGTTTGTAGATTCCCAATTGAGGAATGTATATTTAATATTTCCATTTTCTTTACTCGTGTCGAGGCAGAACGCGGCGTTGAGTTTCGCCTCTCAACACGCAATGTTTCCAGTATTCGTCGGAAACGTGGGAGTGCAGTGTCTTAGCACTAGGCTCTCTCTGTCAACCCTGCTGTGTGCGGAATACAGCGTGACGCTAAAAAAAAATTGAGATAAATTATACACACCTTGGAGATGGAATCCTCGCTCCAGTTTAGTTCAAAAATATAATTGTCACTAATCGTAAATCTAAATCTCGTAGACGAGCCGCGGCGTTGAGTTACGCCACATAACACGCAATGTCTAAAAGTGGAAAGTAGGAACCACCAGCTCTACTATACGGATAAAACATGAATCTGCATCGCATACATATACAAAGAAAATTCGATTAATCCTCGCTCCAACCACAACCAAATTTCAAATAGTTTGTCCAAACACCTAACCCAATTATGTAACAGCGTGCACATAAAATAATTGAATCCGCGACCCGCCTGGTTGTGAAGGCGTACGGGCTATGGACTATAGACTATAGACTATACGTCCTTTGTGCTAGCCCAGCCTCGGGGGGCCTCGGGGGGCAACAGTAATGCATATCAGATAACGGAGTGCCTGGTCAATAATTGGAAAAGCATGTACTTTGCACTGCTGGAGGCTACATTTCAGTTACAATCGATGTGCAAAAGGAAATCTTTTGGGCAGGTGTTTCTGAAATCTGTGTTTTTGATTGTTTTTTTTTTGTGTTGTTTTTGTGAAGGTTAAATTATAGTAAATTTAAATTCAATTCTTGATTTTTTTTGGGATTTGTTGAACCGATCTCGAATATTAGAAATGATATAATCTTAATAATATTTTAATCTTGGAAAACCCAAGGAGCCTAGTGTTAAGACACTCTAGTCTTCGAGAAAATTTTCGAGACATTCACATGTTGAAGTTCGCCTACCCGACTGAGCAAAAAATGAAAATAATTTATGTAAATTCATATCTCCGGGTGAAAATAAAACTAATTATTCTTATAGAATTCAAAGCATGGTGGTAAAATACAATGGCTTTTTCCAAAATCAAACTCCTAATTTCTAAATAAGATGAAATTGATGAACAAAATAATTTAAGTTATTGTTAAGTTATTTTCTTAATTATTTCCGTTACCTCTCTCTAATAATACAAACTCCGTCGTTAAATACCACCACTCAACACGTCTGTCTAATTGGGTAGAGCTTGCAAAACAGAATGTCTACGTATCAACAATTATACGAATCACTCAACAGAAACATTAACGTTCTATAAAACAAGTAGTACCAAACAGAAACTTGAAGAAAATTTCAAATAATCTGCAAGCTTCATGTGGTACTAAAAGCTCGGCTCCAACTCCAGCAGAAGTTGTTCCACAGTACACTACACTACAGCACAGTACACTACACTTGTTACAATACGAAATAAAAATATTTCAGCTTCAGCAAATTTCACTTGAAACATTTTTCTATTTTCATATTACAGTCGGAAATTTTGTACGGTCAGCATGAACATATAGTTGTGTATGTATAGGCCCTTGGTTAGTTTTGGATTTTTTTTCAGTTTCACGCTGTATACTACAGGCAGTAGACTGTGTATGTAGTATTAAGAAACTCTGTTCCTATTAAGACACTTCCGTTCTCCGCTTGTATGGAGTTAATTACAAACTTATATGAAAGCTTTAGACAACACTTTTTCCCCATACCAAAATAGGCAGAAAAAACCTTATATCATATATCAACACACTATGTCTTAGTCTATTGGCGTAGGCAAGTCCTGAGTTCGATCTTCAGTCGAGGGAATGATTTACTTTCATTACCTCGCTCTGATAAAATATCAACTTGTACGTTGAAATAAAGACACTCGTTCTTCAAAGTTTAAGTTATCATAGGTAACTTACTCAAAGCTATTGCCCAATAACAAATAAGTTTTACGATGAAGCAACCAAAAAGCAGTGAAAGCTTATATAAGTTAACAATATGTCATCGAAAGCTTAGCTTAGAGCTTCTGTGTAGATAACCGGCTACAGTTGAAACGTCGCTTCTCGATTTGAGTGCATAGAGTAATATGTAGATATGATAATGTACTCGTATTGAAGGGACTTTTTTTTTAATAGTTAAGTAAGAAAAAAGATATTGCTGTTTATATCGCAAAAAACTCATAAACAATTCATAGAGTACTTCTGGTTGACCTACAATTATAAAATTTGCTGGCAAAGAAAATAGCTGGCATCTACAGGTAGTACTATTTCAGGAAAAAAAATTGTGGTTAGATCCTTAAAAATAATAGCCTGAAAAGGCTCTGGCTAAGCTAGGCTTGAATTTCAGAAAAAAGCTCGAGACCGCCAATTTTTGTACGGAACCCTCGGTGGGCGAGCCCGATTCGCGCTTGTCCGGTTATTTTAATAAACTAAACTGTAGAACTCACAACCTTCGCCAGGCCAAGCTCGTAAAAAATATACCAAGACGGCGCCAATACTAAACAACATTAAATTAACGTGTAAAATTAGGCAAATCTGTTATTTTCTTCATTGACCGAATTGGTATCGGTTTAAAACAAATTATAAGACTTCGGCGTTAAAACGTCTATTAACCTATTTTATTTGAAAGTTACGTTCGTTATCGACTACGGAAAGGCCAAGTATATTATAGCTTCTATTTAGATAAGTATAAGGTTCAAATCTGGATCTAAAAGGGGCGCCGTTAGTGCAACTTCTTGAAGTGTTTTTTATTGTCCAAAGTCAACTACTAAAGTTAAATTTTGATAAGTTTTAAAGGTCATTTGCTTTGGATAAGTATAAACATTTTCTTTATATTGTATAAACAATGAATCATTCTCATTTCTCTGTTCTGGCAAGATAAAATTTGCTATCTGGAGTGCTATGTGGAGAATGTCTTAATAGGTATTAGGTTCTTTTTCTGACTTGAGGTTCATGCTGCTAGCTCTATTGGAGCTTACATCGACATGGGTTGGGTAAAAAAAGAGGGTGGCCTGTCCCTAAGAAAATGCAACCACTACGTGGCTTCTTGAGAGGATGTCGACGGCGGCAAGGATGAGACGGGAAATAACCTCGACTTGTGGCCGTCGATCCGACAGAACCGAGGCATAAAAAAATTACGGCAATTTTTACAATTGTCGTTAAACGTTAAAGCACTACAGTAAGTCCGCTTAATCGATTGTATACTGTAATATTAAATGCATGGATATGAAACCTTTAACTGTTATGATATTGTTATTAATTAATAAAAATTAATATTAATAATAATAAACAATATTATTATTTATTATATTTATTTAAGTATGTATTCTTCTATGACTCATCTGAGGGTTTACCCGAACGATATCTATCATTTCATGGTAACTTCACCTAGGGACTAATTTAAGGGATATTATACCCTCAATATGATAGTTTATTTAAAATAACCCTTTTTAACTTGTTAATTGACTAGTCATAATAATGCCCGTTTACCCTTGTTAAGCGTGATTATAAATATTTTTATTATGGTTCTGTATATATTACCTAATACGTAAGTATGTACTCGCTTGAGTAACGCCACCCAACACGTGGAATTCGGCGAAAAGTGCTAAGTGAAATTGTCTGAAAGGAAACGAAACGTTTTAACACTAGGTTCCCAGGTTCCCTCTGCCAAAGTATCTAAAAGGAACTGATATAGTTAATGGTTCTATTCATACTCGAAGGCATAAATTATTTTTATTTTCATTTAAGAACGGCCACTCAACACAATGCCAAAGTGGAGAACGGAGTGTCTTAATAAAAGGTTCCCTCTAACCCGCTATGCGGGCAAAAGCGTGAAGATATAAATTTAATATTGTCCAGAACTTTTGTTAAGATCGTATCGTACATGAGAATCATTAAATTACACTATGAAATAGTAAAATTATGCAAATTGAAAATTAAAAAGTTAACAGCTGTTTAATGTATGTAATAAGTATTCTTAAATTAATTACATATTATAATAAAGGTGAGGATATTTTGGTGTTAATTTTTTTACATTGTGGCCGTTGTGGCTCAGTGGTACTGCTTCTGACTGTATGCGTGGCCATTGTGGGTTCGATTCTCACTCATAGAATGAGTTTTTGTACTTATTACGCTATGTCTAGAAAATAAAGTGAAAAATAGGAATAGGATTGTTAGCTATAAGCGGTATAAGGCGTAAAGCTTAAAAAATTAACTATAATTATCATAATGTTTGTTGATGCTGAGTTTTTTTAGCCCCACGCTATATCCCACACGTCGCAGGGTAGGCAGAGGGTACCAGTGAACCTAATGTTAAGACACTTCGTTCCCATTAAGACACTTTCGTTCCTCATTTTACACTGAATTCTGGAGGCAATGCTTGTTAAGTGGCTCGCACTTTGCCTCGTTACCAGAGCAAGAAAATGAAAATTTTAATATTTAAGTGTAAATCTAGAGTGAGAATTGAACTTGCAACTTGTCGCATTACAGTACTACGCTTGTTCCTCGACTCCTTCCAAGTTAAACACCCATTATTTTACACAATTTCACACTTTAAATAGAGTTAATACAAACATTTTATTACCGAACTCTAATAAAAAGTAAATGTATGTAAATGAGTTACTTTTGAAGTATGCAGGTGGTTAGTTCATGAGAAAGTGTACTTGTCCTTTGACAAACGTACACACACTATTATAACCCTTAAATATTGTTTCTTAAAGATGAAATTTCTTTCATAATATTTCAATTTAACTTCATAGTTGATCGATGTAGAGGAAGTTTAATATGTTTTTCTATGTAATTAATTACGAATGAAATTTGTATCCGCTATAATGTTCTTTTTATAAAACTCGGTTTCCATCGCGAGCGGAGCGGACCCATTAAGGACTATTTTGAACTCGCAAGAGTAAACTGTATATTTCTGTTTTTACCAAGAAATAGTCGAGCGGAGAGATAAGAAATTAAATTGAGATTAGAAATTTTTATACAATTTCTAAATAAGTATTTCTCGTTTCTAAATGTGGAATAGCACTAAGAATAAGAATGTTAAAAATAGCTTCTCGAACCTAGAATCGTCGATTTAACTGTCAAATACTATTATGCCGCTCCACCACGGCCTCTCAACAAAATTAATTATGAATATCGCGTGACAAGTAAAGATGTGTGAAAAAATGTGTGATATTTTTCAAAAACACTAGAATTAAAAGAAAACAATATATAATTGAATATGCAGATTTGGTTCTATATATTACCAGTTTTTTAAAAAGAAACGATTATGTAACTTACTTTATGCTACATCCCGCAGTGCAGGCACAGGGAACCTGAGTGTTACAATACCCAGTTCTCCACTTTCTCCATTTCTTCACGAGGCAGAACTCAACGCCATCTTTGATCTTGATATCTAAGCGACAGAATGAAAATAATTAATTTAACCACACTGATATCTAATCTAGAATCGTTGTGTTTACAGTCAGTCGTCTCATAAAAGAACAACTCCAAAAATATTATCCAAATGTCAAAATCATATATACACCTAACCAACTTAACGTGTATTTCTAACTCTAGCTTTCTCTTTCTTGAGTATCACACTATATCCTGCATATAGCAGGAGAAGCAGCAGGAAACTAACGGTAAGACATTCTGTTTTCCACACACAACCTAATTATTAAGATTGTTGTTCCAGAGCGAGGAAATGAAAAGAACTCATTCACCCAAGTGGGGATCGAACCTACAACTGTCACGATTAAAGTCCCTGCTTAAATAAAGTACCTATAACTTCCAAAATCCCACCCAAGCGGCAAAACCGTCTATTTACACCTTATCCCTGATCTACTTAACGTATAATTAAAACAACCAGATTATATTATGCTAATTTTGATAGTGTTCAAGTGCGGAAAATCATTTACAAGTTATAAAATATGGCGTGACGCTGTTAGTTAATTATGCATGGGATTTCGGAGGGTTACCTGTTTTGTTTCTATTTTCATTTTAAATTTTGTACCTTTACTTTGTAGAATGAGGTTACATGGCACAATGGAACGTGTGACTGTCATCATACTAGCTATGATGATTCTAGGTTTGATTTCTATTCGGAGATATTAGTATTAGATTGATAAAATTGCAATATTTCAAAAGTTAAACTAAAGGTGGATTACTAAGTGTTGTCAATACAGACAGGGGAAATCTAATATAAAGACACTCCTTTATCTTTAAAAAATATACAAATATAAAAAAATTATCAGCTTCACGCTGTATCCCGCACACAGCAGGGTAGGCAGAAGGAACCTAGTGTTAAGACACTTTCTGCCGATTCTGGAAGCATTGTATGTTGAGCGCTGTGCCTCGACACCAGAGCGAAATCGAAATATAAATAAATATTTCACTTCCTCGAGTGGGGATCGAACCCACAACCATTACCCACTTACCCACTCACTCCCTCACTCATCGCACTCACCCAATTACAGCGATCCACTTTAACACATCGCCTAATTTACAATTTAGATTTACGTTTCGGTGTTTTTTTTCGTCCATTGTTATAATTGTTTGGACCACGCGAGCCTCCGTAATGTTCTTACGAGTATCACTTCCGTTCTGGTCATTTGTTTATTTTTATTGGGGTATTTAATTTATTATGTAAATTTTTTGTATAGCTATATTAATTAGTGTTATATACTAATATCATAAAAATTAAGAGTTTGTTTGGTTCGGATCAAAGCGCTAATCTCAGGAACTGTTGGTTCGAATTTAAAAAATGTGTTTGTACTGGATAGTCCTTTTTCTAAGAAGTTTTTTCTCAGCTTCAATCTGTATCCCGCATGTAGCAGGGTAATCTAGTGTTACAACTCTCTGTTTCCATAAAGACACTGCCGTTCCCCATCTTCCGCCGGATTCTATCCATTTGGTGGAAACATTCTACCCATCGTACTATAGAAATTATAATATCAAGATTATCTAACAATGTTATGAAAGTAAACACGTAGAATATACACCTGCGTCGTACGTACACACTTCTCCTCTCAGTGTCCTTTAGTAATCCTCTTAGATATAGCCCACTCCTCTTAGATCTAGTAAGATAGGTCAGTACGATCGAAAGCTTAATGTTAAAGTTAAAAAGCTAAAGTTTAAATATTTAAATAAAATATGCACAAAAAATTAAATAGGCTTATCAATGTTTTTATTTATTTTTAAAGTGGTGAACGGAAGTGTCTCATTGGGAATGAAGTGTCTTATCATTAGGTATCTTGGTTTCCTTTGTCTACCCTGCTTAGTGCAGGTTCGCTTTGCTCCTGCTGGTACTCTGACATGCCTGATTTGTGGAACTAAAAAAAAAAATACAAGTCGACATATAAAAAACGTTACCAAAAAAACATAATTAATCAAAACAACATATTTCATATTTGTATTGTTCACGCAATTTTATTAATTATAATGACTTTATATATTTTTTTTATTTCAACTCTAATGTATTGTTCTATTCGATGACGTACCGCCCTACGCTAAAGCGGAAGTGAGATTCGATCTGGATCCGAATAATAGGCGAATAATTACATTATATACGTACTATGGAGAAACAGTTATGGTTCTAACGGTTCGAATTGGTTGAAATGGTTTTTAATAAGTTGTTCTGTTTATATGTTGATAGATTAGTCTAGAGTTTTGCCGATCTGTTGCGGAGAAAACGGAGAGAAATATATTTAAGAAAAATGTTTATTATTCGGACAACCCATGATCCATAAATATTTTTTTATTAGTTGAAAGTAAAAAAAAATCTATCTTTCTTAGCTTCGCGCTAAATCCCGCACATAGCAGAGTAGGCAGAGGGAATCTAGGGTTAGGACACTCCGTACCCTATCCTCCTCCGTATCCTGTTTGTGGAAGCATTGCGTGTTGGGTGGAAACAGTGAATAATAGGGTGATCTGTAAGAAACCTCTATTTCCTACAGATCATTCTAGAGTAGTTAGTAGTGTTAGAGTGTTTACACTAGTACCTACTTAGAGTTTACACTAGAAGTTAGAGTTATTAGAACATTAGGTTCCCATTAACTTCCCTCCTATAAGCAGGATACAAAGTGAACCCATCACATTACTATGAACTTAGTTAACATAAATCCTACAAACGGAGGCTAACGAACGGAATCATTACAAATTACTCCAATAGGAACGGACGATGCTATCCATTAACTTCCATACAAATCTCAAAATCATTTGAAGGGATCCCTTTATGAATTACCAAAATTGAAATTACCGATTCCCTTTGAGAGTCCACGCTAATTATTTTGGCCATCAAGAAACACGAATAAAGTACCCGTAAAGTAGACGTTTTTGATGTATAATTAAAGGAGGGTATTTCGAAATATTTAGCGAATTATAGAAATGAATAGCGTTTCGTGTTCCCTATTTCTTCTTGATGTAAATTATTTTTTGATTGCTTCGCAGGTTTTTAGGAAGCACTTTTTTAAATTTTAAGATTGAAGCTAGAGGCTATGGCGTAATGTGTCACTGTAAATACTATTGTTGTAGGTTCGATGTCCATATTTAAATTATCTCCATTTCGGTTAGTGAACAAAGCGTGGCGTTGAGTTCCGCCTCTTGGCATACATGGCGTGGATAGTTATGGATTCGAGACCCCCAGTCGGCAAAAAGGAAATTATTTATTTTCTTTACCTCGTTCTAGTAACAACACTAATCCATACGTTAAGCTCCAAGAGTCAATGTCTCAAAAATTGAGTGGACAATGGGAAGCGGAATACTGCTTAAAGCGGAAGACTAAAAAAAGAAATAGTAACTGAACCTACTACCCCCGCGCATACAATCGGACACGATCCTACTATGCTTTCACTCTAGATAACCAAAATAAACAGTAAAACATACATTATTACAATTTCCATTGCTACGTAAATAAACACCGACACCTTACGTACGGCTCGCCCGTGTCGCTTCCCTAAGACGTGGGTCAATATTTGGTGAGCTCACCTCATTCTTTGGAGTAAGAGATGGGTGGTGTATCGATATGGTTTGTTTGTTTTTACGTTTAGATTTTTCTTGTATTTTTTAGAGATATAAGGATAGGCTTGAAGGAACATGGGAACCTAATGCTAAAATACTTACTCCCTTTCCCAGTTTCTACCCAATTCTGGAGTATATAACGAACTTGAATAAAAAAATATACGGGCCTTTGAAAACTTCGTGGCGTAATGGACAGTGTTTTGACTGTAAACTCGATTGTCATGGGTCCAATACTGACGCAAGAGTATGTTTAATTTTCGCTCTGACAAAGCACGGTCTTGAGTTCCACTACTTAACACGCAATAACTGGAAAAATGAACGGAAAGTGGAATAGAGTGTCTTAATACTAAGTTACCACTCCCCACGCTGCAATGCAAGACACGGGTAGGTACCTGTTTTTTTTTGTTACATCATTTTATAATAAAAAAATTGTACTATAAACTAAAACTAAAACATTATTAAATACGTTTTAAGTAATGAATCACTTAAAATCTAATTTCATTAGCACTCCAATTAATTAAATTCGAGTTAATTAACTTTTTATTGTAGTTTAATAGGTTTTTTATCATCTAAGTTTTTAACAATTTAACATGAAATTACACTTTTTTAAGGTTTCTACCGTAAAAGAAAAGCAAAGTAGGCAGAGGGAAATTGAGAACGATTACTAAGACACACCTTACCCACTACCACTTTCGTTCCCCACTTTCCGCCTAATTCTGGAGGCCCTGCGTGTTAAATGGCGGAACTCAACGCTGGGTTTTGTCTCAATACCCGTGCGAGGAAATGAAAATATTAAATATTTCTTTCTCCAGAGTCGAAATCGAACCCACAATCTGCCGCACACTTGTGTCCCAGCGCTATGACTGGCCTCAAGTACAACAAGCACTAGATAGCATAAAATAACTCACTCAAGAACTCAGTAAAATAATTAAAATGAATGAAATCACGTAATAACTGTAATAAATACGAAAGAATGTGTCAGATTTGCAGAAAATGTTCTGAAATTAAAGGATATTTCATTAAATAGCTTAGCAGGAAACAATATCGGGTATGGTTATTCTACTGAAACTGTGGACTGAACAAACTTATGTATAGTTGTAGTCCCTTCCTACTTTCATTATTATTTATTTAATACTTTATTAAACCATAAAAAACTTAAACACTAAACAAAAAAAAGAAAAAAAACAAACATAAATCAACTAACTAAAAAAGTGTTAATCTTTTGTACGCTTAAATCTTTTAAAATACGCAACTGATTTAAATTAATACCGACCAACAAGCAATGTCTCCAGAATTCGACAACAAGTTGGGGACTATAATGTCTAAATTCTCTCTGCCTACTCTGCAATGGGCAGGATACCGAAAAAAATGGAAAAAAAACTTACATAACGTAAATTAAACTATTAAAAATGACCTTGTTTGGGAATTAATCTATTACGGGAGAACTCCTTCCTCCTTAAGGCACCAGTCACATTTCGGCGCCCTCCGCCGATTCAGCCAGATTCAGATAGAAAGAGATTCTTCACACGGGTAGGCAGAGGGAACCTGGGCCCATAGTGTTAAGACATTTCGTTCCCACTAAAACACTTCCGCTCCCCAATTTCTGACGAATTTTCGAGGCATAATGGCAGAAAAATGGCACTGTATTCCCGAACTCCCAACTTTACCCAGTATTTGACTGTCAGTCGCCAGCACACACCTTTTCCTAGTAATATCAGAGCAGATGTACTAATTAAGGGGACGAGGCGTGGGCGGGGTATTGTGACCTTCGATTAATGAACTAGGGGAAGTTTCGGGTGAACTGTACAAGGGAGGAGATGATGCGGTAGAATGATAATCTTGGAAAGGAACAAGCAAGTTTGCAAATAAGCAAGTTTGTCTTGAAATTTCGCAGAGCGAGAAAATGAAAATATCACTTTCCCGAATGAGATTCGAACCTATAACTATTGTGTTTAAAATAAGCGATATGACCTCAGAGAGTAAATAACGTCGACACATCCAGAGGATGTCCTGACTAATATCTGTCCGATATTTGTTTTTGGGCATACGGGTACGCGACCCCGGATCCTCGAGCCGCCACTCTTACATCCTCATCCAGTCCGTAAGAATGGTGTCCTAACACCCCCCCTTCCCCTCCTCCTTTCCTTAGCTCCCTCCTTTTACCTATCCTACCCCTTCTATTTTCCTCTCCCCTCGGTTTTTCCCCACAAAGGGGTTTTGGAGGTCAGACGGCAGTCGCTCCATTTAAAAACCGCCAACCGCCACTTAAATGGACCGACAACACAAAAGACTGGGTACGGCTAGGGCGTCGCCGCAAAACGACGCGCAGGCACATCGCCCTACACCTGCGACAAGTGGGCAAGGGCTACCGTGTCATGTACGGGCACGGCTAAAGACGCTAGTACCCAGACGGAAACTCCGCTTTGCAACGTGGAATATTGGCTCTCTGACCGGACGATGCAGGGAACTCGCAGATGTACTCATGAGACGTCGGGTCCAGTGTGCCTTCCTCCAGGAAACACGCTGGAAGGGCAATAAGTCCCGTAACATCGGACAGGGTTACCGGCTTATATACACTGGGTCACCTTCGGGTAGAAACGGTGTAGCGGTAGTGCTTTCTGAAGAGCTTCAGAATGGGCTCCTTGAAGTTGACCGTCGCTCCGACCGCTTGATGCGAGTGAGGGTACTGATTGAGGGCGTTATCACAAACTTAATCAGTGCCTATGCTCCCCAGGCGGGATGTAGCGCGGCCGAAAAGAACACATTCTGGGAGCAGTATGAAGGGGTGCTACTTGCTGTGCCGTGTACCGAAGTGGTCTTAGTTGGGGGGGACTTGAACGGGCACGTCGGTAGGGCTGCTGAGCCGTATGAACGTGTTCACGGGGGTTTTGGGCACGGTCTTCGCAATGCAGAGGGAGAAAACATTCTGAGAACCTGTATTGCGTCTGATCTGGCCGTCGTGAATACGTTCTTCCAAAAGAATTCTCAGCACCTTATCACGTATAAGTGCCACCCAACTCAAATAGACTACTTATTGACCAGACGGTGTCATATGGGCAGGGTAACTAACTGTAAGGTCATTCCGGGCGAAAGCCTAACGGCCCAACATCGTCTTCTTGTCATGGACTTTAACGTCACTCCGAAGAAGAAAGTAGCCGAGAAACGTAGGCCTCGGATCAAGTGGTGGTTGCTGAATGGACCGATGCAGACCGACTTCCTGGCAGAGGTGAAAAGTCATAATCTTTCGACTAACACCGAGACTGCTCAGGATGCTTGGGATCGGGCTCAGTCGGCAATCATTGCGGCAGGCAGGCGAGTTCTTGGCGTTTCTAGGGGAGGACGTGTCATCGACAAGGAGACATGGTGGTGGAATGACGAGGTCCAGGAGGTGACTCGTGAAAAGAAGGCTGCCTTTAAGAAGTGGCAGGAATCCAACTCTCCTGAAGACAGACTGGAGTACACAGTAGCTAAACGTGCCAGTAAAAGAGCTGTAGCCAGAGCCCGCAGTGAGAGTTTGTCACCATTGTATGATAAACTTGAAACTGTGGAGGGGCAGAAGCTCATTTACAAACTGGCACGTTCCCGGGATAAAGTGACGCAAGATATCGCAAAATGTCTTTGCGTCAGAGATTCCCAGGGCACGCTGCTCTGTAATCATGACTCTGTGAAGGAGAGGTGGAGAAGCTACTTCCAGGAGTTGCTGAATACTCAGCACCCATGCAGTCTTCATCACGACCCACCGCCTAACCTCGGACTTATTGCCCCAATAACCCTTGACGAAACACGTAATTGCCTTCGACGCATGAAGAACGGAAAAGCGGTGGGACCTGACGACATTCCGATCGAAGCGTGGAAATCGTTGGGCTCTCTTGGTGTGCTCATGCTTACTGACCTTTTTAACCATATCTTGAACACTGGTAAGATGCCGCATCAGTGGCGGCTTAGCTTTATTACCCCTATTTACAAGGGAAGGGGCAGTGTTCAAGATTGTGGTAGTTATAGGGGCATTAAGCTTATGAGTCATACCATGAAGCTCTTCGAGCGCATGATCGACCTCAGGCTCCGCCGAGAGTGTACTGTCTCTGAGTCTCAATATGGATTTCAGCCAGGATCGGGCACCATGGACGCCATTTTCGCCCTCAGAACTTTGATGGAGGCTTACAGGGAAAAAAGGAGAGCTCTGCACGTGGCCTTTTTAGATCTGCAGAAGGCCTTTGACTGTGTGCCTCGTCAGTGTATCTGGTGGGCATTGCGATCCAAAGGGATCCCTGAGGCCTATATTGAGATTATCAGAGGCATGTACCACGATTCCGCTTCTATGGTTAGGACTGCTGTTGGCGACACTAGACCCTTCCCGATTACAGTAGGGGTTCACCAGGGCTCGGCTCTTAGTCCGTTCTTATTCAATGTAGTGCTCGATACTGTCTCGGCTCACATCCAGGACCAGCCTCCATGGCTGATGATGTATGCCGACGACATAGCACTCATTGCCGAGAACCGACTGACGCTGGAGCGTAAAGTGAACCTCTGGAAGGGTACGCTTGAGAACGGCGGTCTTAAACTAAATGTGTCGAAGACAGAGTACATGGCCTGCGGGAGCCGGGACTCGAGCACGATCCTTATAGGTCCTGAGCCAGCCGTTAAGTCGGAGAAGTTCAGGTACCTTGGATCCGTTATGCACGAGTCTGGAGGCATCGACCACGATGTCCATGGCCGGATAAGCGCTGCCTGGGCCAAATGGCGGGAGGTCACTGGTGTGGTCTGCGACCGCAGAATACCGCCCAAGCTCAAGGGGCTGATATACAAGAGCATCGTCCGACCGGTTCTTTTATATGGCAGCGAATGTTGGCCAGCACTATCTCGGCACACTCAGGAGCTTCACGTCACGGAAATGAAGATGCTGAGGTGGATGTGCGGCGTAACGCGGTCTGACCGCATACGCAACACATTCATTCGAGGTAGTCTTGGGGTCCGTGACGTAGCGGATAAGCTCCAAGAGCGTCGCTTGAGATGGTTTGGCCACGTTACGCGCCGGCCTAAGAACTATGTCGGACGCATGTGCCTTGCTATACTAGTTCCTGGGGCGCGACCTCCCGGACGCCCAAGGAAGCGCTGGTTGGATGTCGTGATGCAGGACATGAGAGCCAATGGTCTAACCACCGAGGACGCAAAAGATCGTGCAAAGTGGAGTAGGTTAAGTAGGAAGGCAGACCCTGGCAACAGCCGGGATTAATGCCAGGAAGAAGAAGAAGTAAATAACGTCGACATATTTAATGTGATATAATATAGCGCGTCCAAGGTAAATGAACCATCCAACACAAAAATAATGTTTCGATTTGAACCAGAAGTTCCTGAGATTAGCACGTTCAATATAATTTATTTATTTTTTTGTTTTAATATTTTTTTAACCTTCACACTGTATCTCGCAATTAATAGGGTAGGCACAGGGAACCTGACAACCTTATATTAAGAGAATTCTTTCCCATAAAGACACTTCCATTTTCTACATTATTTTGGAGTTATTTCGTGTTCTGATGTGTGCGTGTGCGGTGGCGGAGCTCAACGCCGCTCCTTTGCCTTTTACCAGAACGAGGAAATAAAAATATTAAATAATTCATTTCCTCAAATTGAAATCGAACCTACAACCTGTCGCATTTACAGTTGCATGTTTGACCACCTGCGCCACGAGCTCACGACTCACCTCATTCATTTAAAAATCCATATTTCCAAAACAAATTCAAACCTTGTACCACAAAATATAACTAAGTAAACATCCGACAGTGCCATATTTAGCTTGTAATTGCGGCAACAGAGACCGTCCAGAAGCAAAACCTCACTGAATCCTTTAGTAGGGGAGTCAGTTGATAATAATTTCATCGAAGAGGCTTCCCCTTGATTACCTTGCTTGTTTTCTTTTTAACTCACTTAGTTTTGTAGTTACGTAACTTTGGGTTCCTGTAAATAATATATGAAGTGAACTAGATGTTGAGACCGTCCTGGTGCAGGGGTAAGGTGGACGTTTGTGGGTTCGATTCCTACTCGGAACATTATTTTTGTTTTTTTCGCTCTGGTGAGAACTAAACGCGGCGTTGGGTTTCGCTACTTAGCATGCAATATATTTCGAAATGTATTGCGTATCGTTTATCAGCTTCGCGGTGTATCCTGCTTTTAACATGGTAGGCAGAGGGAACCTAGTGTTAAGACACTGTTTTTCCCACTTTCCGCTCAATTTACGAAACATTGCATATCAAGTAGCAGAAGTCAACACCGCGATTTTCCTTGTAATAAGAGCGATGATCTGAAGATAATTAATTCTTCCGAAATCGAACCCACAACAGTCGCGTTTACAGTTAGACCCCTTAAATATTTGTTATATATGTTAAATTAATGTTGAATATACAAATACATTTAACATTTATAATGAAAATCTCACAAAATCTATGTGCGAGACTGAATCATTTTGTCAAAATTATTTTTTACATATGACGAATCATTTGTCAGCAAGTAATATAAGAAGTAATGAGTCAAATTTGAGTCAATAATTTAATTGTATTAAGTACATCAACATGTCTGTGTAGAGCATTATTTGTAAATATACGCGATGATTATTGGTTCGATATCTACTCGAGACATATTTTTGTCTGATTTTTTTCAGTTCGACGCTTTCCTTCTAGCAGAATAGCCAAAGAGTACGGAGCAGTAAACGATACGGGACAATCTGAAAATGGAAAAGATTATACATTACGGAGAATTGAAAATAACTTAATAATTATTTTTTAATTTTGTAGCTTTGCGTAGCGCAAAGCTTTTTCATTCATCACATAGCAAGATAGGCAGATAGAACCTCCATTCGCATTAAGACATTTCAGATTCCCCCTTTCAGATGAAGTCTTGGAACATTGCGTGTTGAGTGGCGTAATTAAACGCCGCGCTATATCTCGATACCGTACGAGGTAAAAATAAAAACTTAAACTAAAATAACTATACGAGGTAAAAATAAGAGCAGGAATGGAACCCACAACTGTCACGTTTCTCTGCGCCACTACGGCTTCAATTCCTCTCGACCACATTGATATTTAACAAAACGAAAAAGAAGTGTCTTGACACTCTCTAACTCTCCTAAATAAATGTAATAAAAAATATAAATATGTAAAACAACAAAGCTAACACTATTATCTAACAAATATTTTTGTGGCGACCTTAATTAGAAAAGCTATCCCGAATAAAATTTGAGCCGCTCACGAAGTAAAAGGGGCAAGGGTCGAGAAATTAAATTAAACTAATAACTTACTTTCGTATAACAATTTTCAATCTATATTAGCAAAATCAGCGGAAACTGAAGGGATCATACTCTTGCAATTATTATTTTTTTTCGATTCCCACTTTAGAAGAGCATACAATGAGTTGAATTATTTTATTTTATCAAGTTTATATAACTTGATAAAAGAAAATAACAATAAGTTATTGTTCTAATATAACCTGAAAAAGAAAATAAAAACATAGCATCAGACTGTAAAGGCAACGGTTGCGAGTTTGATTCCCACTCGGGGAAATCAAATTATTTATTTCTTCGCTCTGGTCAATAAGACAAAACGGCGCAAAGTGGGGGGGGGTATCGAGTACCTTAATAATAAATTCTCTCTCTCTGCTCTATGTATGTGAAATAAACATTTATTTTTCTACAAATTGAACCTGTAACTATTAACGCTGCCACACCACCATAACAATTCAACCTATTCCACCTTACAATAATAAAAGATATCTTCATAAATGTCTTTTTCAGCCCCAAAAATAATTTATGTAAAAAGTTTTTGTAGGCGGATTCAATTGTATTAAGCATTGTGATAACAGATTAGTGGGGGATATATTGTTTTTTGTGGTCCCCATAGAATTGTTTTGGGAAGTTAATTATTTATCGTTTGCCATACATATAACTTTGGGAACCTTTTCTTTTTCCTTTTAGACAGGTAGAAAGTTCGAAGTTTTACCCCATTATGAGTAAAAGAATAGAATAATGTATATATTTCATAATTTATGAAAGGCAAATTGTTATGTTATGTTATATCGGCGTTAAGTTCCACCACTTTACACGTCTGGATGTAAACTCCATTGCCTGCCATTGGGAATGGAGTTTATAGGTTTATAGGTTCCCTATGTCTATCATGCTATGAGCGGGATACAGCGTGAAAAGCAAAATAAATTTAGAGGTATATACAGTGAAAATAAACATTATAAACAACATTTATAAGAAAGAAAAAAATCTATTAAACCTTTTCATACAAATACAGTACCCTTATAATACGTCAAACTATCAAAACTGAAAGAAAAATGGACTTCATACGGTAAAGTTACTCTTATTTTTACACTTTAAAGCAAAATATACCTTATGCTGTTAATACAAGAGTTTAATTTGAATATTCTATGGTAATTTATGAAATATACTTTTTTTATTTAGAAATTCTTGTTGTTAGAGGCCGTGGTGGTGCAGAGGCACAAACGAGTCACTGTAACATGACAGTCGCGGGTTCGGTCCAAGCGGGTGAATTGATTATTAATATTTTAATTTCTTCGCTCTAGTAGCAATGCCTTCAAATTTCGGCGGGAAGTGGGGAATGTGCCGTACACCCGTGCCGTATAGCAGGCTAGCAGGTTAAGCATGAGGAACCTGGATCCCGGAACTTACGTTAGGACTCCGCACTTTCTGCCAAACTCTAGAGACATTGGTGAGTTAATTGGCGGAACTGAACGCCGCGCTCTACATCGTTACCAAAGCAAGGTATACATGTCACACTGATACCCTCCTTTTTTATAATTGGTTAAGAATAGGAAATGATCAAATCTACACTATTCTCCACCTAAATAAATAAAAAAAACACATTTTTCTCATACCTCATCAAATTTCTTAGAAAACACGCTACGTGATGTAGCTCAGAAAGATTTTAACTTGAATCATTTGAGCACGGGGATGATGCGTGCTAACGACGTGTTCAGCCACTGTATCTCCAAAAAAAAGATATTCAAATTTACATTAAAAAAATGTTTCTTATTTTTTTTATTATTTTTATTTTTATATAAGTCACTGCTCTTTCTCTCTCTCTATCTCTAGGATCTCGGATATCTTAGAATGTGTTGTTTCATACACAACTCGTGGTTATTTCAATTTGACCACGGGGCGAATCTGCAAATCAAGATTTGCTTAGAAACATGGTGGTTTAAATCTTACAGTATCACTTTTTCTCCCATATATAGGAGAAAAAATTAAAAAAATTCAAAAGACGCATTTTTTTTTACTTTTACCGATGTCCCATCACCAATAAATAATTTAAGGTTCTCTGATTCAGGAGAGATTGATGCTAAGGCGCTCCTTAAAAGGTAAATTTTCCACGCGACGTATGTCTCACAGTACTGTGCGACGCATTTCGTCTTCTTGTTACCATAGAGAAGAAATTTAAATATTGTATTCCCACCGTAAGAAATCGAACCCATAATCATCACGTCACATAATATTATGACAATTATATCTTTATTGAGGTAATACCATTATATAAATATTTGCCTCACCTAGATTGAACCTACAGCCTCCAGGAATCACCGCTAGACCTAACACTATATCAATGCTGTCATGTACAAAAATAATTATGATCGAATTACAAGTGTATCAGGTATTCGCAGCATCTGTGGAATCCAATGATAAGATTCGCAAGAAACTTATCTTAAATATGTAATATGTAAATACTATATCATTGTTTAGATATTTCAAAATCACACCACGTTGTAGTTTGTTTGTTGAATGTTGATTAATTAGGGAATACCTGGTAAATGAGAGTTAAGCGGAAAATTAGGTGTTTTTTTTAAATTTGATTTTCATTCTGGGAAATTAATTATTTTCGTTTCGTTTTCTCTGGTAACAAGAAATGCGGTGTTGTGTTACGCCACGCAATATACAAAAAAACAGGGAGGGGGACTGGTTTAGGGAATACGTTTCCTCATTCCGTCATTTCCAAAAAACTAACTATTCAGCTTCGCGAAATCGAACCCACAACCTGTCTCGTTTACTGTCCCTGTGCCACGACTGGCCTCAAATAAATAACAACATCAAAACCTCAATAACACAAATAAAACCTTTTTAAATATCAAATATAAGTCCAGATACGGATATTATTTTAAATGTCAAATAAAGTTCTTTAAACGTAGCGTACAGGTGACATCATAATGAAGAAAATGTAAATGACCATATATGGTCATAAAGTAATATATAAATATTACTATAGTTGTGTAAACAACTATAGTATTTAGTAATCAAATTACTACTAGACTCACTTGTTTTCTTAAAAATAAATACGTAATGTTCCGATTAGTTAACTTACTTGGCATTTAAAGAATTTTTACTTGTTTATATTTTTATCTGTTTTTTTTGTTATCTTCACGATGTATTCTATACAAAGGGGGTTCTATACAGGGTATGCAGTGGGAACCTAGTCGCCCCCACTTACGAAATGAAATATTTCATATTTTCATTTCTCCGCTCTGGTGTCCTGTCAATTTCCGCTACATAATACGGAATACCTCCAAAATTCGGCGGAAAGTGGAAAACGCTTCGGCGGAAAGTGTCTTAGCACTAGGCTTCCTCTGCCTACTCTGTAAAGCTGAAAAAAAAACTTTAACATACAAACATCTGTAGATCAATAGAAATCGAACCCGAAACCACTGTACCACTGCACCTCAACGGTTCTCCTAATGTTTATCTTACAAACTAATACTATTATAACGTCGATAATAACAAGTTTTAAACTCTAACTGATGCATTTGATATTCACACGCCGCTTTACAGATCTCATTTCTATGTATATGTTAATTTTGTATGTAAATTGACCGTATATGTACAGTACGAGTAGATGTGACGGGGGTCGTCGTGTCTTAATTTAGTTAATTTTTTTTTAGTTTTTTTTTCAACTTTAGTCTGTAACTCATATATAGTAGAGTAGGCAGAGGGAACCTAGTATACGTATACGTTTTCCAATTTTCGAATTGCAAGTAGAATAGTTGAAAAAATATATAATGACAAGTTCTTTATATCGATTGATCGTGGATAAAGCGTGCAATTGGAAAAAAATACAATGTGGCTATAATATCATGAAAAGCTAAAAAGCAGCATTAGTGGCGCTCGATTAAAAAATAACCCTCTCTTGAACAGAATTTGAACTGGAAACTACCTTACCATATTTAGGTCTGCACTACATAGAGCAAATCTAGCCAAATAGACCTATGAGACAAAACATCTAGGATTTCAACGGTGAGCATCGAATATTCTCTATAATAATATTATATCAAGTTTCTCCACAGGCTTGGGGGTTAACCACCACCATACCATTACCATTCTGATCTATAATTGAAGCTTTCGAGAAACATGAGCTTTACTCGAATTTAGGCAATCATCGTTCTATTGCCATTCGGAGACTCTATCGAGACGAATCATACAAAGAGTAAAAAAGACAGGAGTAAACTACTATACAATACAATAGGACTAGGTTTCCATGTTCTCTCCGCCTACACTTCAAAATGCAGGATACAGCGTGAAGAAAAATTAAACAATATTACGACGACGAAACGTCCGAACTATTACTATAACTATTGTATATTGTATATAAAATATTCCTCTTTAAACCTACAACTATCACATTAATCTCATAACTTGCCACTAAGCCGCGAGGTATTGTTGGATATTATTTTTTAAATGTAAACAAAAGACCGATTAGCTTGAGCGTCAAATTACATTGACAGTGTTAAAACGTGTTAATATGAATCACGCCACCAATTATTACGAAATTTTATAAAATAAATTACTTTTCTCTACTCGGAGAGTTATTATTATTTTTAACTATTTTCATTTACCCCGCTTTTGGGTTCCACGGATGAACTAAGCGTTGAAAGCTGAAAATGAGAGAACTGGTGTCTTAGCACTAGGTTCCATTTTTTACCATGCCATACGGAAAAAAGCGTAAATCTAAAAAACACATCAACAAGAAAGTTACGGACGATCAAAGTCTGTAGCGTAAAACAACTTATAAAAAACGCAAGGTTCCCTCTACTTACCTTCCTATCCGGGGGGCCGGGACACAAACAACACAGCACTTAGGTACATACATAAAATAACATAACAATTATCTGTCTGTATTTAATTTAAAGTAGGTGAACTATCAAAAGCACATATTAGTGAAACCCAGTTACAGTTATCTATAGTAAATAATATAATTGGTGGGAACGTGAAGTTTGACGAATCGAATCGGGTCAGATAAAGCCACTTGTTTTATCTTGAATATACTATACTATACAATATATATTATACTAAGAGTCCGTCATGGCACGCGACGGTTGTGGGTTCGATCTCCACTCGAGGGAATGAATTATTATTTATTAATATTTTCATTTTTTCGCTCTGGCACTAAGTCAAAAGCTTGGCGTTATATTTCGGCACTCAACATATAATGCTTCCAAAAATTCGGCAATAAGTTGGGAACGGAGTGTCTTAATGTTAGGTTCCCTCTGCTTACCCTGCTATGTGCGGGATACAACGTTAACCTAAAAGTTGTGTGATACTTGATACAATATATGTGTCTTCGTTAACTCTATCCGTAGGAACAGAGGAAGGTGAGGTACAGCCTTCATTGATAAATAGAGTATTAAACAAAATAAACATTTTAATTCGAACTACTAGTAGTTCCTGAGATTAAGGCGTTCAACCAAAAAAAACTTTGCAGCTTTATAAATCTTAGTACAGACGTACACAACGTGTTTTCTTACTTCTAACTTCAAATTATTAAGTACCTTCTTAGAAAAGAGCTAAAAACTCCAATATCTTTACAATTACTCCTTCAGTTAAGTCGGTTAAAAATCCATATCACATCTAATCTTAATAAAATCCTTCACTTTCTTTGTGAAAACCGGTTGAAGTTGAAACGAGAGGCTTAAAGCAGGATAGATATTGCTTGTTGCATCCCAATTGGTACAGGCGTTTTGAAAAAATAACCTTATTATTATACTTATAAAGTATATTTTCACTAACTCTTTTTATATTTTAGACCAGTTTAGGCTTAAAATGGCTAGTGGTCGTATAGATTTTAAGATATTCATGTTTTAGTATGGGTGCAATTTTAGAGTTACTTTCCTTAGCTTCACGCTGTATCCCGTATAAGCAGAGTAGGCAAAAAGAACCTAGTGCCAAGACTCTCCTCTCTTACATAGAGCTGAATTTTAGAGATATTTTGTGTTAACCGGCGGAACTCAACGCCGCGTTTAGTTTGCCACGGGAGAGAGGAAATGAAAATAGTTCATTACATTCAGATACACTTTTTTGTGGCGCTTTATTCCGCCTAATAGGGTAGGCTCTGTCTTACCTAGTGTCAAAACACACCATCCTTGTTATTCCACTGGAATGGTTACTTTTAAGAGATTGTAATTTAAAACTAATTATCTTTTAAAATTATTGTATTGAAATAAGGAATTAATTAAATTTAATTACTCATCCTCACAAAGTCTAAAGTAATTTCGCTGTATTAGCTTTATTTATCTACATACATATATACTTACATACATATATATAATGTTAGTCATTCATTTTTGCTGTCACAAGCAGAAGCCTTTATAAGAAATGCATGAATTAATGGTATGAACATATCAAATATCTGATGACAATTGAGTCACCGGGTCAAGGGTAATATCGCGTGAAGTTATAGGTACTTACTTCATGTTAGCTTCACGCTATATCCCGCATTTAGCAGAAAAGCCTCAGAAAGCGGAGTGTTACGATATTCCGTTACCCAGGCACCCTCCAACTATCCAGACATTGGATGTTAGTTGGCAGAACTCAACGCTGCACTCTGCTTTCCTACCAGAAAACAAAATAATTAATTTTCTTGAGTGAAAATTGAACTCATAATCATCACGTTTACATTCAAACACTGTGCAGTTGCGCCGCGAATGCCTCTACTAAACTAAAATAAAAAATAATTTAAAATTAAATAAAACATATATGGACTTATATATTTCAGTACATATAAGTATATAATCCTTTACTTTTATTCGACGCAAGCTCCCAATCATATAAAATATTTGAAATACCTTTTTCAAAAGCCGATTTCCAGTTCAATAATTATGAGGAATTTCATTTTAAAGGCCTCCGCGGCGCACTGTACGACTGTAAATGCGATGATCGTGGGTTCGATTTCAACTTGGGGAATGATTGTTATTTCTCGTTTTCATTTCTTTGCTCTAATTGTAACCTAATATGCTGTGTTTCTAGGAATAGACAGAAATTTAAAAATTTTGCAATGTCAATGAGAAAGTGAGTCGGTGAGAGTTTTAACACTAGCTTAATTGATGTGTATTCTGTACCCGCGTTACTTATGGATCTCATTTTCGGAAAATCTTTATATATTTGTTGTTTTGCTTGATGAAAGCAGGTCGTTCCCTCCCAAGGTTCCTTCTTTTAATTCCTTTTTTCAAATAATGTTAATTACATTCGGCCTAAACTAGAGAGTGATTTATCTTAATACTGTATATTTTTCTTAATACTCAACTTCAACAACTAGTCAAGACCGTCAACGCCGTGTGCCACAGCGGAGGGATGAAAATAAATAACTGTCACGAATAGATATCGAATCCACGACCGTGTTCCACTGCGCCACAAGGACCTGGAAGGAAGGAGGTTATATAAAATTATATACTTTATATAGATGTACTACCCGGTATAAAATTGTATAACCATTAACTAACAGATGTGGTAACTATAACTCTTAACGAAAGCTCGGGCAGTAAAAAAGGCCCATAAAATTATAATTAACTTACTTAAAACTTATTTTATGGAGTTAAATATAATATAGCCTGTGAGGTTTTATGTAACATTTGTAAAAGTTGCATCAGAATCTGTCAATTATAAATATATACTCCTATACACTGCCATGTCTAGGACACAGCGTTAAGCTAAAAAATCATGGATCTTGATATTACTAAAGCTTAGATCTTTCAAAGTACACAATGGATTTTGATACAGTTTTCGATAGGCACAATAATTCATAAGACAAGCGCGGCGTTGAGTTCCGCGATTCAACATGCAATATTACGAAAACTGGACGGAATGTGGGAAACGGAGTTTAACACTATCTTTCTTCGCCCATAATTCTACATGAGTGAGGCCGACAATATATCAATATAGTCTACGGAGAAAACACTAGTATTTAATAAAATAATTGTACTCACCAGCCTGTATCGAACTTTTAACAGAATGTAATTCTTTGTCGGGAATTTCCTTTTCAATTTCAACGTGAAAATATATATCGAGAGCCACAACTATATTATTCATTTTATTGAATATTTCACGTTTGTACTATAAACGTTCACTGTATTGTGAAATTTTGATGAACCTGCACCTGAACCTGCTCGTATGTATTGGGTTCAATTGAAAATTTTATGGTGAACATTTTTAGTAAAGCTTTGTTTTTAAGATTTTGTTGTTAATTTGTAAGTTTTAAACTTTTTTGTGGTCTAGTAGTGCGGGTCGTGGGTTCATTTCACATTTTCGGCGACTATTATTTAACGTTACAAGTTTGAGGCAGACCGGACGCACGGATTCCCATTCAGAGGAATGAATTATATTAATTTGCTAGCACTGGTAACAAAATGAAGCCTGACGTTGAGTCCCGCCACTCAGCACGCAGTGGCTCGAAATCTGGGTGGAAAGTGGAAAACAGAGAGTCTTAACACTTCACACGGTTCTACTCTGCCTATCCTTCCGTATGCGGAATATAGAGTGAAGCTAAAAAATGTTAAATTTGAACTTGCAGTCATCTTAATCATAATCTCGCTACTTCCTTTAGGAAATTGCTTCACTAATTATTATCTATACGTTTACTTAACGTTACTTAAAATATAATCTTAAAGCAAACCATTTGTTAACATGAGCTAACGGATGCTGACCTATTTCTAAATTACTTCATTTTTTTTGTTTGTAACTTCACGCTGTATCCCGCACATAGAGTGGCGACCAGAAGTGTCTTCATGAGAACGGAGTGTCTTAACACTATGTTCCGTCTGCCTACCCAATTACATGCGGGATACAGGTGAAGCTAAAAAAACATTCGTACAAAGTTTATTATCAAATTGGTAAAGAACCCTAAATTATTATTATTAAATTCTAATAATGACGCACTTTCGCAAATACTTAAGTATTACATACGAGGTACATACAGACATAAATTGACCACCTGACGCCTTGTTATGGAATAATTATATTTAGTAATAGTAGAAATAAGTATTATTATCCTATACTATATTTCAAGTAGGTACTTGGATAATAAAAAAGTGATATGCGGGCGAGCGGCAGATGTAAATTATTTTATAGATTTTTTTATTAAAAATTGCCTATATAACATACATATATTAAACTAGTGATCTGCACGCGGTTTCGCCCGCTTAATCTTAGTGTTATATTGTAGCCTATGTGTTATTCTGACGTATAATGTATAGGTATTACTGTAAAGTTTCATCTAAATCCGTTCAGTAATTTTAGCGTAAAACTGGAACAAATATCAATTCTCACAAACTTTTACATACATTAATAATATTATTATTAAGTAAGACACTATGGTGGCGCAATTGTTAGTGTTCGACTGACGGTCGTGGGTTCAATTCCCTTACGAAATAACATTTACATCCTAATTTCACTTTACACGGTACATAATATTATGTAGATTCATAATATAATTAAATTGCGAATTAACACGCTATGTCTTGAAATTTGAGCCTGAATGGAGTGAATGGAGTGCCTTAACACTAAAGTTCCTTCGTATACCGTGCTGTCTACGGGATACAGCGTGAAACTAAAAAAAATAGTATAATATAATAAAATTCAAAACATATTATAATGTACCTATACCTCATCTCAAATAAATTTCCAAGAACACAATTACCACTTCTATCTATTACAAGAAATTGATTAGCACGTCACTGATAACGTTATCAGTGTGGCTACCAAATTACTTTGCAGTCTTGATATGTCGCTATCAGTCATAGGTTCGAATCCAAGGTCAAATAAAACAAATCGTATGCATTACTCATTTGAGATGGACAACCAAATTAAAGAATAACAAGTCATTGCGGTTCCGTGGTAAGAGACTGATTGTAAAAGCAACGTTTGTGGATTTGTTTCCCACTCGTAGGAATATATAAAAGAAGTTCACCTGTATCCTGTACATAGCAGGGTATGCAGAGGAAACCTAAGAAGCTAGAGATAAAACACTCCGTTCTCATTAAGACATTTCCGTTCCCCAATTTCCACTGAAATGTATCAGAACACAATATCACGTTTTCTCTTATGATGAGTGAGATTCAAACCCACTAACATCACCTTGAAAGTAAGACGCTGATCCACTGCGCCACAATAGCCTCTATTTAATAAACGACCCATAAACATCCATTTATGCAAATGTAAATTACATACTTTAATAATAAAAAACAGCAATAAATAATAAATATTCATAAATAAATACATCTCGAACACAATATCAACAATGATTGTGAAATAATTATTAAACCATTCATTTCAATTACAATGAAATAAATATTCCATTTACGACAAATATGTTATAAAAACACTAATTTCATGTATAATTAAATAATAATAATAATTATTATTATTAATGGAAGTAAACAGATATAGTCATGTGAATATTTATTTCTTATTAATATTTATAGGATAGAAAAATTAGTTACTTATTAATAAACAAATCCCACAACTAATAAAAAATCGTAACAAATATTTTACTAAAATTTACGAGACTTTAATACTTAATTTTAAAAATATTGTGATATAATATGTTAGACAGTATATAGTGGATTCGATTCCCACTCTGGGGGAATACATTATTTTTATTTGCATGCTCTCGCACCTACAATATTATTTAAAAAAATATTTTATAAAACTAGAATATATAATATTAAAAAAACAAACATGCCCTATAATAAAAACAAAAAAAAAACAACGTAAAAACATTGTTTAACAGAAATAACGTGCACACTCATCTGCGGTGTCGGCGGGAGTGCGGGTGCGCGGGGGCGGGGCGGCGCGCGGCGCGGTGCGCGCGGGGCGGGGGCGCGGCACAACAGCTGAGTATATTGACAGCTCGGCACGTTGCCTACCAGAGTTAGTTAGTCGTCTACCCTCACAGCGTGCGGACGTGACGATGACAGCTGTACGTCTATAGTCGCGTACGAAACGCTAAAATTATGACTTATGGATATTCACACGATAAAAAGTTTATCATTATAGAGAGAAAACTCAGCATAGTAGCGAGGTACAGAGAGGACGGAGACACGGCTGAGAGGCTGACTTTTAGTGTTTTAGTTCAGTGACTGTGTTTTTGTGTAAAGGGTTATATATATTTTTTGTTTTTATTTTTTTTTTGGTTCGGATTTACAATATGGTACCCCAGCAAATTTCGGATGTTCGCTCTATGTCGCCCAACTCTAATGTGCCGGTCTTTGGATCGCAATTGGTTGATAAGAATTCGTCTACGCCGTACACTGATGCTACGCAGGTGAGTCCGTGTTCGATTTACTTAAGTGTCGTCAAAAATTCGTTAGATGTAGGTGGTTTTGAATTTTTTTTGTGTTAAAACCTACCGAAGGTTTACGTGAAAATTTTGTGTTGGAAAAAGTTTTTGAAACTTTATAACTTAATCGGGTTTTTTGATTTCTGCTAAGTGATTCATAATAAGAAAAAAAACTGGAAGTAATCTAAAAATTACTTTAATATAAATTAAAATACAAAAATATCACCATAAAATAGATCTTCCAAAAAAAATCAAATCCTAAAAGTGTTATAAAAATCGTACTAAGTAACTGTAGGACAAAAATCGAAAAACAAAAACAAAATTGCGCGCAGTACATTTTATCACGGGAAAACATTTAAATGACACGAAGAAATTTTGTAAACATGTTTTTAACGTTAATAGGGCAATCTATATAAAAAAATCTAAGAGATTTTTTATACATTGTAAAAAAGAATATTGGACTTAAAAAAGACAATCTCTTCTTAGAAGTGATTAGGAAAATGTTTACTTAAATTAATTATTTGTTTACAATCGGACAGCAAAATCAATAATATCGTTATTCACATAAACAATTTCCATTTCGACGCTAATGCTAAACTATTAAAATATAATAAAACAAATAAGATAACGATAACCCAAAATAAATATGGTAATTTAAAAAAAATATGCACTTTTTTATTTGAAAAACAATTTTTGAACGAAAAAAAAGCTAAAGTTCATAGCTATAATATATTTTACGAGTTTTTTACGTTATCGCGACTCGAGTGAAATTTTAATTTTTCGCAGCTTACGTGGTTATTGCCCATACAGAAATTAAATTTGCCAAGCGGGGGCTGACGAAGAAAAATTATTATGGAACATGCAACTTGTGAGCTTTATAGGAAGTGGGTTTTCCGGGCCGATTAAAAATTATAGTTTTACACGAAAAATATTTTGAAGTGTATATTTTTTTAATGTAGACTATTATTGTAATAGTATATTGTTAGCAAATAAATGTATTAAAAATTTTTAATATGGTAATTAAATATTTGAAAAAAATGTGTAGGTAATTAATGCAAAAAAAGTTAAATATGAAACGATGTGATGAGATGTGTTGCGTAGAGTATTTTTAGAAGTTTTCTAATTTTAAAATTGAAAATCAAAATAATCTAAATATTACACAAAAATCGAAAATTCAACTGAAGAATATAATTTTTCCTACCCACAAAATGTGATATAAATTTCCATAATACTACCTACCCTTTTAATGTGCTATAAAATAAACAAAACTAGGTTTCGAAGACGGAAAACTTAAGTTTAAAAGCCTAATAAATTAAGTGCGTGAGTAAAACGATTACTGATAAAAAAAATACTTATTTAAAATAAACCATTTTCTATACGTGCGTGTAGTTAATCAAAAGTTATTTGTTTTAAATTTTTAAATGAAATTATACTTTTTTTACATGTAAGGTAAAAATTAACTTCATATTTTAACTTGTAAATTACGTTGGTGTTCTTTTTTAAAAGAAACTATTATATACTACTAGCGGACGCGCGCAGCTTCGCTTGCGTAATTAGGGGTGAATTCTAATAAACCACGAAACATATGTTCAATGAAATATTTTTAAGAGTCTAAATTTCAAATTTTATAATAATCGGTGGCGTTTTAAAGATTTTTCCATACAAACTGTCAACTCCTTATTTGCACCCTTAGGGGGTGAATTCTAGAAAACCATGAAACATGTGTTCAATTAAATACTTTTAAGTATTTAATTGAACTGAAGAATTTGAATTTGAAATGAAATGATGTAAAAAAAAATGATTAAAAAAAAATCTATACAAACTTTCAACCCCTTATTTGTACCCTTAGGGGGAGAATTCTAGAAAACGACGAAACACGTGTTCCATTAAATACTTTTAACAATCTAAATTTCAAATTTTATAAAAATCGGTGCCGATTTAATTTTTTTTCCATACAAACTTTCAACCCCTATTTCACCCCTTTGTGGTTAAAATTTTTCAAAATCCCTTCTTAGTGGATGTCCAGATTACGAAAGTAAACATCTGTCCAAATTTAACGTTTCTACTATCAGGGGTTACGGCTGTGCGTGCGTCTTACCTCAGTCAGTGAGGACAAGTCCTTTTATATATATAGATTTTTATGTAGAAGTCAGTGCGTATGTGGAAAAATGTTAAAATCAAATAAAACTTGCTTAAAGCAAAACAAATTATAAAATAGAATAATAGATGCCAAGTTTTTTTTGAAAATAAAAACATATCAAGATTTAATAACTTAAGTATATTTAGCTTTATTTAAATGAAACTAACAAATATGAAATGAATAATAATTCAATTTTAGCGAATAATAAATAATATGCACTAATAATGAAATACTAATTTAGTATGAAACTATTTTTAGTAAAAGTGACAATAAAAAAAAACTGTTTTAAAAACGTATAAAATATTTAGACGTAACAGGACTCGAATCCAAGTCTCTTGGACGATTTTCAATTATTTTTCTATAATTAGACTTATTTAGTTTATAATAAAATATTATATCTATAAAATACTCTATTAAATTGTGCAATACAAATCTATCGAGTCACGTATGCTGAAATATAATCCAAGAGCAAAAGTCTAAATAAATAAAACAACTTACAAACGTTTTTTTGCAACGTCAAAATATTCCGCTCCCCATTTTCCGCCGAATTCTCTCGAGAATGTCTCGACATTGCATATTGACGGATCTTAACGCCACACTTTTTCTACTACAGCGGGGATAAGAAAATAATTTATAAATAACCATTTCCCCGAGTGGAAATCGAACCCAAAATAATCGCGTAAACGGCCTTCACATTAGTTCTCGAGTAATTATAAATACTAAAACAAATTTTATTAAGAACCAAAGAGGCGTGCCAAATTTAACACTAAAAATATGCAAAAAGTGAATAAAATCGTTTTAGCCACAAATAATAGCTTCTAGGAATAAAAATATCTACTAAAGTTAAAATGGTTGGTTAACTATATACCTACATTATATTCTCTCACTTCTAGAGTTATTTTACATTAATCATTATTGAAATATGAATTAGTGAAATACATTAAGAAAAAAATACACATTTATAGGGTAGCCGATTCAAATCCTGATCTTTAATAGTTTTTTCAAAATTTATTGTTTTTTATTAATTTAATTTAAAACATTAAATACCACCAATACAATAATGTTTCACTTAAAAAGAGGTCGTCGTAGCACAACGGTTAACGCGACGTTCGTAGGTTCGATAACCACGTTGTGGAAAGAGAAAAAAAATAAACTAATCAAAACCCACTCGCTATTTAAACTACAAAAATGGCAAAAAAGAAACCAAAAAAAAAAAAACAAGAGCAATCAATACTAAAAGTTTGAATTGAATGTTTATCGCCAAGTCGGTACGTACTCGTAGAATGCGCCGCCGGGTGCATTAACATTTCAATGTCATCCGCAATATTTTTAGTCATCTCATATGTGAGTGGCCTTACGGCGGGTTCATGCGCGTGCAGCGAACACTACGCTGTAGTAGGAAACCGTGGTGGGTCATTCGCTCTTTTAGGGTTCCGTAGGCACCTCTGAAGGCAGAAACGGAACCCTAGTGGGACCTATGTCTGTCCGTCTGTCAAGGCCATTTATCTTGCGATCGCATAGAGGTGTCGAGCTGAAATTTATTTCAAATATTCAGGTCTATGGTTCCTTGAAGTACAGAAAAATCAAGCTTTTAAGTCAACATGCATCTATTTTGCTAAATTTTCTATAAAATTCTGTAGGGCACTACTTCCTATAGACTTGCAATTATAAAATTTAGCTCAAAGTGAACTTATAATTCAAATAAACAGAAAAAAATATTAGAAAAAAATTGTGTGATGATTGGCGAAACTCAACGCCGCATTCTAAAATAGATAGACACATTCCCATTCCAAACAGAACAAACTTCCAATACCCAATGAATGCTCATACATTTTCGAAGGAGAGCAAATCGTGCTTGTAAAATAAGGAAATGATTAAATCATTTTATCATTGTACTATTCAACTGTTTGCAGTAACAATGGAAATAATTAACTATTTCATTATCACGAGATGATGATATTATTATTATATGTAAAGCTAAAGCGATTATTCAATATCATTGGGAAATATTATTGATCATTAAGTGTTACGTCATATCGTTTTTTTAGTTTCACGCTGTATCCCGCACATAGTAGATAGAGGGAACTTTGGAATCTAGTGTTTAGAACTTTTGACATTCTGTTCCTATCATGACACTCCGCCGAATTCTTGAGGCGTGTTGAGTGGTAGGATTCAACGCCGCGCTTTGCCTTTGCGCCAGAGCGAAGAATTGAAAATATTAAATATTTAATTGCCTCAAGTGGAAATCGAATCTATAACCTGTAGAGCTAAAATTTTCTATTTCTGAGACAGAACTTTTGTTTGTATATACAAGTATATCATTAAGTGATTATATGTAAATTTATAAACAATGATATCTAATTACTAATAGTGAACTTTTCAAATATTCATATATATTTATATATACACAATATTTCTTTTGCTAGATTTTTATGCCCAAATTCGCGAGTTCGTACGACAGACACTGCACTGATTCCAGCAGAAAAAAAATACTAAAAGTATGCAGTTTTGGACGGTTATAATCCGAACGTCGAGTTGTGTTGATTTAGCTTTTTTTAAGCTTCACGCTGTATCCCATATATAGCAGGATAGGGAGAGGGAATCTAGATTTAAAACAATCCTTACCCAACTTCTGTGTCTGAACTCAACGCCGTCCTTTACCTTGCTACTAAAGCAAATAAAAGAAAATGTTAAATAATTCATTCCTATCAATGAGAATCAAACCTACAACCATCGCGTTCACAGTTAGCCACCACGCCGCCCCACTTAGTTTTTGTTGTATTTTTTGCCCACCATGTAGCTAAGTCGCTTATAGACAGATTTACTTCCAAGGTTACGTGCCTCGATCATTTATTACGTTAAATTACTGAACTGTGATTGTTACGCTCTCTTACAATTGTTAGAATGGAGAGAGAAAAAGTCGAGTTACTTTTAATTTATTTGGACTTCCTTGATGTGAGGCTGGTGACTTTTTTTAGTTCTGTCTGCTTTGCCACTCAAAGGCAAGGCGTTTGAAGTATTATTCTCATTAGTTTCAAATTTAGTTTAAAAATGGATATGATTTCTAGTAATTTCAAAAATATGTAAGAAATCATTCGTTATTACTTTTATATTAAAAAAGAAACAAGTGAAAATTGGAAAACAAGAAAAAAGCTTCACATCCTCATAGTAGGTTAGGTAGGGAATGTACTCTTTAGACACTGCGTTCCCCATACATAGCAGTGCTTTCAAACTTTGTTTAGCACGGCTTCAAGCTATATCTGGGAACCTAGTGTTAAAACACTCCGTGCGCATTAAGAAAATTCCATTTCCTACATTCTGCTGCATTCTATCACTTACCAGAGTCAGGTATTAAAAATGACTGAAATACAATAATTCGAAGGAGTGTGCAACCATCACGTTACGAGTGAGACATTGTCTCGTTCCCATATCCTCACGAAATGTGAGGACCGGAGCGTAAACTAGGTTCCCTCCTCTTACTCTGATATACGGGATACAGCGTGAATCTACAAAAAGTATCAATATCAAACGAATCCTTACCATCAGTTTATCGTTTAAGTAATTTTATATGCCCTAATGGAGCTGGTAGCATTCGAAATCAGCGTTTGATTGTAAAATACGTGCTCATGTCGACAATGCAATTTGCTGTGGGTGGTGTTTTAATGTTGCCTTTATGCAGAGAACGGCGTTAGTTACGCAATCATTGCCCTGATACCTGGAACTTTGTTGAATTTTGTATTTAATCTTGACATATTTTATCTTGAGACTAGTCGTGGGACACGGCAGATTGGGAGTTTGATTATCCTTCGAGAAAATGAAATATTTTATGAGATCCTCCAGAATTTGGTGAAAGGCGTGGAACAGCAGTATCTTAGTGGGAAAGGAGTTTCTTTCAATGTGTTCCCAGGTTCCCTATGCCTACCTTAGCGTGAATATTTCGCTTTACTTCCCGATAAATTTTCAAGACATTGCAGGCAATGAACAGGTTGAATGTCGGAGCTCAACGCCATATTTTGTCAATCAGAAGTCAGAACATATAATTATATCTATCAATATATCTAATAACAAGCACCATACAAACCAAACACTAACTGAAAACGAATTCACTTAAACCAGCTATATTCACACCAAAAATATAAACTTGAGATATTAGAGCCCGTGACATGTGAAAACAGAAAGTCGGGCTATAAATTGTTGGCCACGTTGACGCCGACTGAAAATCGCAACTTGTACGAAACGTGGACCGGTCCATATATCTTTCAATTCTCAGGCTAAAGCTTCAGCTTCGTTTGAAAAACACTCGGTGAATTGCGAAATTCCACCTAGGTATACTGTAGGTACCTAGGTACGTATTTAGTCTCGTTTCGGTACTAAATTATTTCACTTGACAGCGTTAAATAAGGATAATGCTGTGCTTTTTTCTGTTTTGAGTAGAGTATATTTTTGGTGTATTACAGTAAATTCAAATATAGTTTTTAATATATAGTGAAACTCTATTCTCTATTATCTACTCTATGTTAAGTTGTAATGATAGTAATGGTTGCGGGTTTGGTTTCCCTAGAAGGAATAAATCAATAGAAAAAAAATTAAGTGTTGAAGGTAGGGCAGAGAACAAAATATAAGATTCCCAAAATTTTCAATGTCACTGGATAATAACATAAGGCATAGTGGTTGCATCGGGACGGCATCCAAGAACCGCAGGTTCGAGTCCACCTACGTTTAAATTTCCATAATTTTATAATTCAACCGTCTACAATTATAGTAATACAACACTATTAAACATATCAAAATGTAAATAAGCTGAGCTTGGCGTTCAATCAGCAACTACAAATTCGAGTAGTAGAATAGTAGATTATCGTTGAAATTGCATCAAAATTGAACGTTCATTACTATCCCTAATACCCGTTTCTATTTAAGCCGAATCAAATTCCTCCTTCACTAGCATTTGTTAGGACTTGAATGTACTAATAACGTAGAGTGGAGAGCCCTACAGGCTAGCTATTATACAGTTGTTTAATTGTTTTGTTTATTTTCTTTGTTCAATTTCTATTAGTTTGTATATTATTCTATGAAATTTTAATTAGGACGAGATTTGAACTTGCAGTTTTGAAGTATTGTTTTAAATAAGTACAACATAGTAAAACTTCAAGTTATTTACTATTGAAATAAAGTTATAACTTAAGATCTATACATTTTTTAAAACGTATTATAAAAATCAGATAATGGGATTTGAACCCGCGCCTCTAGAAAACCAAGTCCAAGGGAATCTGGCTAAATCGCCGCTACGTTACGTTTCGATACATCATTTTCCATAACTCAACACCGTGTTTATTTTCAGACATCGTATTTACAGTTAGTCGATGTTGCCATTCTCTTTTTTTTATCTATATATTTGGTCAAAATTAGTTATTTAGACCCTTTTATATGATTACTTCCAAACAAATAAAAGTTTCAGGGCTGATTAGATGTCTATAGAAGGGCAACTTTATTGTATAACTTTGATTGAATTGTAATTAAGGTTTTGGTATAAAATGGACTACGACGGAAACGGTCTAACTGAACACGCAATGGTTGTCGGTTCGATTCCAATTGGGGGAACTATTTTGTATTTTTTATTATTTGAATCTGATAAAAGAAATATGTAATCACAAGGTGCTGTTTAACTTGCAATGTCTCTAAATTTGGCGGTAGGTGGAGAAGGGAGGAGAAGTCTTAATACTAGAAGAGAAGGAACTAGGTTCATTTTTGCTATCATAGGTTCCGCCTCATATCATGAGTTCCGCCACTCGAAAAATTAGACGGACAATGGAGAACGCAATGTCTTTACACTAGGTTCCCTCTTACATTCTAAATGCGAGATACAGCGTGAAGCAAAATATATATGTAAAGTTTTATATAAATGTGTTTTTTATGCATCTATAAAACGTGATTTCTGAATTATCCTCGCATTGTCATCACAATAATGCTCTTTTAAAAGTCGTTCTTCGGCATTTACTCCTTTAAAAGTATAAAACCATAAAATTGAAGGTGAATTTTATATTTTAATTGCATTTCCAGTTTTATCTTCCTTTAAATACTTATAATATAAACAAAAATAAGTGAAAAGCAGAGTGTCTTGACGAATATGTTACCCCCCACATTCTCTTCAAATTCAAGACATTATGTGTTGGTTGGCGAAACTTAACGCCGTACTCTTACTATAGTAGTAGTAGAGAAGAAATCATCAACATCATCACCACTCGTGGGCTGAAATACCATTCGAGTTTACGTTTAGAACTATTTTCATTTATTATTTACGTTCATTCAATTACACATTATTAATAATACATTCATTTATACAAGTTGATTGACTTTAAAACGACAGTAACAATTAAAAGAAATTCATAAAAATTATACCCTATTGTTCTCATTTTTTTAAGTAAAATAACACATTTCTCACTCGAATTCCACCTTTATTTCTTCATATATAAAGTTGATAATTGTTTGTATGTTATTGATCGACAATGACCTTTAGAACTCTTATTTTGTAGAACCAGTTATGCTTCTAACCAGTTCCCTGTTGCTATACCAGACTGATTTGCTCGTCGGCTCTAGAAATGACCCTATCGTGTTTATACATTTGAATTTAGTTCATTTTTTAACTGATTTAAAAAAAAGAGGTTATCAGTTTGACATATATATTTTATGTCTGTATGTATGTTATCAGTTGAAATTGGATTATGTATGGATTTGATGATCTTTTGAGGTTCCCAAGCACGTGTGCTAAATTTCGTTAGTTGTGTGTATGTTGGCCTACAAATTTCTCTGAAACTAAAAGCAATAAATAGATAATTCTTTTTATTTACATCAGGTATATTCCAAGCTAGGCAATACTTCAAGTTTCATTAAAATTGGTTCAGTAGTTTGAGATATGGGTAACAACAACAAATATTTCAATTTGGGTAACAACTTTTGAAGTTAAAAATTAAACTACACCATTTCAAAATGAAATCAAAATTTAAAATTCATTTAAACTAAGATTAGCTTTAAATAAAAAACTAAAACAGCATTAAAACTAAAATTAACACAAAAGCCAAACGTGATTGCAATATAAAGAAAAAGTCCGTGCTATAATCGTGTCGTGGTCGTTACGTTGTACATTTTCCTGTCTTTTTTCCTAGCTTTTTTTGCAGAGATATACCTATCTAATGTTAAATTCTTCCTCCTATTGACCAAAATCGAGACATTGAGTGTTAGGTGGTGGAACTCAACGTCGCGCTTTGTCAAGCTTTATCAGGAAACTAAAAATAACCCATTCCCCCGTGTGGAATCTACACTCATCCAGTTTTTTTTCAGAGAATCCAAATAGAGAAGAGTTATATCATTCCTGCTTTCCGCCCAAATTCAAAAATAGCGTGTTTAGTGGCGGAGTTTAACGCCACGCTTTATGTTGAACGAACCCATATCTATGAAACATTCAGTGACTTCCTATACCAAGGTAGCCTTTAGAACTTTTTCTACTGATATTCTCAGTAATCGCGTTAGCCATTTAACTTGTGGACAGTTCCTTTTATACAATTAGTTCCTTATTGAATTGCTATTGAAAAAAAAATCAACCAGGTTGCGTTCAACCGAGTTTATCTGAAAGCTTCAGTTGAAACTTCTGTTCATTTTCCTCTAAGTGGATTTGAATTGGCTATATTTGATTCCGTTCCAAATTCTAGTGTATATCTATAGGATTGTCGGGAATATTACACATTGATTTTTGTGAAATATATCATCATGTCAACTTTCTAAATACACGATACGGGGTTGAGTTCCGTCACTCAACACGCAATGGGGATTGTTATACCAGTGGCAATTCAATTTCCACTCGAATTCACTTTAGTAAACACAGCGCACTGTTTAAATCTATGCAGTGTCTCGAATTCGCTCGAAAAAAAGCTATTAACAATTTAATTTACATATTCAACATTTTCCCATTTCCGTTGAACGAGTAAAAAGGAAACAAACTTAAAAATAACTCATTTCACTCACGTCCAAAGTAGTTGAAAATGCAGGTGTTTCCAACACTAAAATTTAAACTGAGTGAAGTCAATACCTACACAGTTCTTTTCGTTCAACTGTAGAATGCAGTTCTGCTTAAAGTGCAAAAAACGGAATGGATGGACTGGACTTGTTAAATACTCAAGCGATGAATGTGGGTTTTGTTCCCATACAGGGAATCAAGAAAGGTTCCCAAGACAAAGCATTGTCTCGGAAATTGGGCAGTGCGTGACGAACGATAAAATAAATATAAAACTAGAAGAGTATCTCCTAAACGCTGCATTCCCTATTGAAGATTAAAAAACAGGTTCACCGAATTCAAGACTAATGTTAAATCACGTAACTCAACGCCGCGCTTAATCTCAAAATGGCAGGCAACAAATATCCAAACAAAGCTAGCACAACCCCAAAATCGGCAAAGCATTCGGATGATTTACATCGGCAGTGGCGTGACTGTGGAACGAAACGAAGTAAATCCCTCGAAATTAATCACCCACTTCGAATTTCCTTTTCCTGCGAGGCACTCGGAATTGTGTTTAAGTAAGCAGATAGCTATATTTTTTAATAAATTAATTTAAGATTGAGGCCGAAGAACTAAGGCCGTCGTGACGCAGCGGCATAAGGGTGCGACTGTGATGGTTGGGGTTTGATTTTCACTTGGGGGTTCATTCCCCCACTCAACACTCGATGCTTCCAGAATTAAACGGAAAGTGGGTAATCTCTCTGCATATCCTATCTGTAAGATAAGCTTGTTGTGACGTATCATACTGAATTATTGGTTATTTCCATTTAAAAACAGGGGCGAAACCACAACTAAGAACTAGTTTAGTAAATAATTAACAAAGAAACAAAAATCCAATTAATTCCGAGACTACAGGTTCAAATCCGCATATTAAATTAAATATAATCGAAAACGTATTAAATGAAAAAGAAAGATAAACACTTAAAAGAAAGCTATTTGATGCTTGTTAAAAGGATCCCAATTTCGTTTTTTATTGCTCCGTACTCCTTACTCCGGACATAACTTTAAAATTGAACCGATTTTGATGTACATTTTATGTTCGTATAGAGGAAGTTCCCAGAGTGTACCGTTACGTGTTTAATACTGTGGATAATGATTGCATTATTGGAATTGAATAGGCTGCAATAGGACGTAAAAAAATAATTGGGAATATCGTGGTGAAGTGGTGTGGGGATGGTTGTGGGTTCAATTCCTATATGAAACTGTTGAAAATCGCTGAGGAAATTCTTCGCTCTTCTTCCTCGCCCTGGTAACGGGGCATAGCGCGGCGTTGAGCTCCGCCACTCAACACGTCATTCAGCGGAAAGGAGAATGGAGTGTCTTAACACTAGGTTTCCAGGTTCCTCCTATTCCTACCCTGCTACAGGTAAAGCTAATAAAATACTATTAATTATAAAATATTAGCCACAAAATATACGTAACACGTAAGGATTAAAATTCAATAAGTGATTATATAGCTGGAGATAAAAATCATTGATTTAACGACAGTCAAATAAAGGTTAAAGATATCTATAATAAGTTTGCATTTTTTGTCGTTTTGTTTCATAACATTATAATTTAAATTACATATAGTATGTTTGTGAGACTGTCAAGGCGCATTTGGTGTCTGCCTGTTCAGTATGATAGTGGGTTCAATGTCTCTTTACTTATATAAAAAAAATCGTGGAGTTTTTAGTGAACTTTAAGACACTTGCAATTCGAAAAGTGCTCCTCTTTACTTCCTGAAATACGTACAAGTCTTAATTTTTTTTTTTAAATTTTTGCCAATGTATCTATCATCTGTCAGTGTTGGTATAAATTATAATTTTCAAAAGAGCAACTCTAGAGTCACTATTTATTTTTAATATAAGCGATAAATAAAGACACGTGTTAAAGCACTATTTTCTCTCCGTCAAATGTCACAAAATGAGTGACAAAAATTATCTATACGTAATCAAAATTTCCATATGCAAATTTAATTAAAATCATCATCCATCTGTCCAATGACTTATTAACGTATTAAATTTAAATTTAAACTAAATAAAGTTATCATAATATTATTCCACTTAAAGTATACAGGGTGGAAGAGGCTGCGCTTCTTTTACTGAAACTGCATATAGGGTAAAATATTTCAAACCCAGAATTAAAAAAAATAATCATTGGTACCTCAACGGCTTGGACGTAGGATTTTTTTTTCATTTCACGATTTTTATCCATACCTGTATTTCGTGTCACGCACACATACGTATGCGACGTTGCCGCTTTGACAGGTAAGTGTGTGCGTGCCTATGTTATACTTTACAAATGGCGTTTTATTTTAAAACGATAATTTTATTATTTATTTTGTTTGAAAAAAAAACTTTTTCATTTTTGAGAATTAATTTTTTTCCGAATTATATTAGGCTTTTATACAGTAGTTAAAACTGTGGTTTCATTTAAAGTGGCGCTGACAATTCCACCCTGTATAGTTTTCCTGTATATTAAAAGTTGGTTTAAAATTTATTTTTTTGGAAAAAATTGTATCTTCATATTAGATATTGGGTAACGAGGCAAAATGCGGCGTTGAGTTCTGCCACTTAACATGCAATGCCTCAACAAATCGGACGAAATTTTAAGGGGGAACGGAGTGTCTTAACATTAGATACATATTGCATGTTTAAAAACTAGTTACGATAGGGGAAACAGGATAAGAAGAAGGAAATTGAAAATAAATTTAATAATTCCCCCGAATTAGAATTGAATCCACTGTACCACGACAACCCTGATTTCAACATGACAAACACCTTGACATTTATAAAGACCTGTTGCACTAAACACTAAAAGTGAACAAAGCCACCATTTAACAATCCACGATCCAGTTTTAATATTTAGCAGGTCTTAAGAGTACGCCATAAAACGCCTTATAATCTACTATTCATTCTATTATTACGCGTTCCATACTTCATTCGAGATCGTATACAGTTTTTATTAACAGTTCGAACCATAAATTTTACATTAAGCTAGTTCCAAAATTCGGACACTTGTCGCTTGGGCATAAACACATTGATTCATAGTAAAGTATTACAGCTTTAGATATACTAGTATGTAGGTCAATCGTGTGTTAGGTAGTAGGTTCGGTTTCCACTCGAGGAAATTAAATATTTAATATTCTCTTTTCCTCGCTCTCGAGAACGCAGCAATTAAACACTTAAGATTCCCAGGTTCCATCTGCCTACATGGATATAGTTTAAATTAAAAAAAAAGGAAATAAAGCACGTCATAATATGTCTAATAAACATTGAACGATATCGCCAGTTCATTACTAGGATCTGCCTAGTTTAGAGAAAGTAAATGACACCTATTCCCAAGAAATCAACGTCCCCCAAATCAATTTCTAAACCAAGACTATCTAAAAAATCTGTTTTGCCCAATTGCACCATATCAATAAAAGTTTTTATAACATTAATAAATCACCAATTTCATATTACCTAACTAAAATTACCAATTCAAATAAACCAATCATCTCAACTGGTACATCATCAAATGTCCAAATTAAGGCACACCATTTACTCTAACAAAAAGCTGAAACGAGATAGAGACTTGAGTTCAGCTCAGTTTATGTCAGAATCTATTGACTCGGTAATGCGAGTCATTTCACCGAAAATACCAGCTCCAAGTAAAGGAAACTTTTGACGCCCTACCCTACCCTAAAAGAAAAGATCTATTCGAACAGCGTGCTAAAGTTAACGGTGGTCCTTTGATCGTGGACGAAAGTTCTCACAAAGACGGTCTGAATGCTCAAATTAAGAATTAATTAGAAGTTAAATAAAGAGATAAATTTAGTTTCGTTTTTGAATTTAATTTTCTCGTAGTTTTAGTTATCTTGTAATATTATGTGCAAGTCTTTATATGTAATTCTGTGTGGTAAATAGTTCTTATTGATTTGCTTCAATATGTCTATTATACAGTTTTTTTATAGCTTCAGGCCGTATCTCGACATAGGAGTACCTAGAAACCTAGTGCTTATATACTCCGTTCCCCATCATTGCGTGTTGAGTGGTAAAAATATTAAATATTTCATTCTCCTGCCTGACCTGCACCACGACTAGCCTTGTTTAAAGTTTACTCTATTTATAAATACAAAATCTTAACTAAGACAACAGTTTATCATTGCAAGCAACCTGCCACAGATTTCTGTCGAAGAAAAAATAGTTCTTGATACACTAAGGTTACCCTAATGCCTTTATAATTACATGCCCACATACATATATCGTCGTGACTGTGGTGTTGTGATCACGGTAATGGCTCTCTGACCGTGAACTCGCTGTTCTATATGTTTACAGTTAAATTGGTGAATCACCCACCATGCTAATGTCATATTTCCTGCGTTGGCGGTTTATAATAGTTTTGCCATTTTATGTGTATTTACTGGTTTTTCCTTGAGCTTTACCGTTTAGGCTGATAAAGTGATTTAGTCTAATAATTTCTTTTTCCATTTTGTTTGTGGCAAAATTTTGGCAAAAAATCCTTCATTAAGTAATCCAGATTTTAATTAAACTGATATAAAAATTATTCTAAAAAATATTTAGAAAAGTAAAAGTGAAATATTTTATATCAGTAGATTAATTAAATTAATTAAACCAGTCGTGGTGACGGACGAAGGTTGTGGGTTCTGTTCCCGCTCGAGGAATGTAATATTACTAATATCGAGGCAAAGCGTTGAGTTCCACCACTTAATGTCTCCAGAAAGCTGCGAAAAATAGGATTTTAGAGTGGAGGTTACCCTGCCATATCGGAGATATAATGTGAAAATAAAAAAAAAACAAATCATAAATCACAGATTACTCAATTTCCAAAAAAATATCTCATTTCTAAAAAAAAAAACAGTTAAAATCACCTCCTCATGAGCACTAAACGTTGGTTCTCATGGCAAGATGTGGATGTGATACATATAGACCCGTTACAAGTATAGTGCGTGGCTCTAGCATTACCGCGAGTGCATGCTAAATTACAACTAGCTGTTTTTTTTTGTTCCCAAGCTAAGCTATATATCATTATGGTATGGTATGAAAGGAGTATGAAGTGTTGCTATGTTTAGTTGGTGTTTTTTGTGTTTATGTTTGAGTGGCGGAACTAAACGCCGCACATCGTCTAGCTAATTTGTGAATCCCTTATCTTCGATGTGATTTTAGCAAAATATAGATTTTTTTCTAGCAACTCACGTTTACGTTATATTATAATTAAAATAAACTGATAGAGCAGTCGTGGTTCAGAGACTGATAATGCGACAGCTTGTGGGTTCGATACCCATTGGATGAAATGAGATATTAAATATCTTTTACTCTAGAATTTAGCGGAAAATGGAGGAACAAAAATGTCTTAACGGTACCCCATTCTAACCCTCCTGGTATGTGCGGGATACAGCGTGTAACTTAAAAATATATGTATTACTTTAATAGAATCATTGTAATTTCAACAATTTTTCTATTCTACGATTTTACTACTACAGATTAGCAGGTGCAGCGTATTTGGCATGCTTTCTTAGCTCGTGTATTAAATTTTGCGTCACACTATCGATTGTGTGTGTGACATAATTAT
>JAEBDU010013277.1:0-38046 GCA_016802625.1 Heliconius numata | reverse complement strand
TTACTTGCTACTTTAAACTACCGAAATGATTTTTAATTTACAATGCACTTAAATATCCCCAGAAGCATTAAGTTAGGTTCTTTATGGACTATATGTTATGGTACTGACAACTTGTCATTTTGTAAGGATGTGTCTACACTAGCTCTTTTATTTTAAATTCTTTACATCCTTCATATAAAATTTATAAACCGCGTTAATTTCCTGGTTTATTTTTTTTTTGTTATTTTCATGATATTCTAAAAATTAAAACGAAATAATTTTTCTATGGAATTTAAAGCCTATATAAACTATCCCTATCAAGCAATGACATATAATACGTGCAATAATAATTTTTAAGACAATGTATGAATTCACTCTAAATTTTTAAAATACGCGCAAAAATCACTACCTTTTAAAGACTTAAAGACGACTTAAATAAAATAAAATTGTATTTATACCTATGTGTAATTCACAAATAGATATACATTTTGCTTGGAATAAAACATTCGAGTAGTAGGTAGATTACCTTCTAAAATGACTATTTATCATATAGCCCAAGCTTAACATCACATTTCTAAATATTATGAATATTAGTTAACAAACTGGGCATTCTCCTGAGGAGAAATAAATTAGTCGCGACTTCACAATAGCTATAAACATATATGTTTATGTACGACGGAGATATTTACTGGTCCCTTGTTCTCTTCACTAGCCAACATTGTCTGGGATAAGTTAAAGTTACTTAAAATAATATCTTTTGTATGGACAGATAATTATTTTTGAACTTAGATATATGGATAATACAAATAAGATTTAATTGTAAAATGTTAGTTTTTTTTTTTTCATTTCTAGTCTTAATTTCTTACGTAACAAATATTGTTATTAATTTCACATTTTAATTTTTTTTCGCTCTGGTGTCTAGGCAAAGCGCGGCGTTGAATTCCGTCACCCAACACTCAATGCTTCCCAAATTGGGCATAAAGTGTCTTAACACTGAATTCCCTCTGCCTTCCCTGTTACATACGAGTTAGAGCGTGATGCTAACAAAAAAAATGTACAGTTTATAATAAACAAAAATTTAAATTTGTTTCGTTGTTTTTTCTTTAATATTCAGCTACTTTTATAGCTTCATTTAATTAAGGTTCATTTCCGTACAACGGAATCACCATAGCTTCATTATAAAAAAAAACTCCATATCTAAGCCTCGTTAACGTTTTTAAGGTAGAAAAAAAAGGTTACCGGTTAATAACGGAAAGAGAAAAATTGCTCTTAAACACACGAACCTTTGTCATAATGCAGTACAAATTATATGAAATAATGTGGATATAAGTTTTTATAGGAGAGCAACATGTGTTAAATTAGAGTCTCTATCATCAAGACAAAATAAACAATATAACGATGCCACACGGTTAAGCGAAGAAAAAACTAATAGAGCCCTTCGAGTGTCGCAGCGCCCAAATTATCGGTTCAACGAGTAGTTAACTATTTCTTTTATTTATATTAATCTTTTATACCTGGGTTTACTCGGATTATTTTTTTTCCGCTATATTCCGCACATAATAGAGTCAGTAGCTAGTGTTAAGACACTCTTTTCTCATTAACACACTTTCGGTTTTCAATTTTTGGAAATCCCCTAAATTGAGATTTAACCACACTTTTTATAAAATTTTCGCTTAGTCATAAATTATATTTTATTAAACATATCTATATAAAAATTAATTCAATAATTTGTAGAATAATTTAAAACTACTTGAAATAAATTTTAAGCTTCTATGCGATAGATCGATTTCGTGGAATAAAGGGCGCTGCATACCGGTTTATTGAGAATTATTGTACGCAATCTAACAATTACTTCATTTACTAAATTATTACGGAAATTGTGTTGCTTAACCTTTAAGTATGGACGTCGGGTCTGACAGACCCATCTAGGTCTACGAATTCTACAAATCGGCCACTTCTCGGTGACCTCCGCCACTGAGTCTCTCAGTACCTTTCGTATTAATGACAAAATGAATATAGATAGCGGTGGTTGTGTCTCTGGGTTTAAAACACGTGAGTATTTAACTTTCTAAACGGGGCCTGGGTCTGTCAGACCCGACGTTCATGTTTCCCATACATGAATGATTTGAAAACGCCATATATTTTTATAATATTACAAAATATACTTTAATATTTTAATTGTATTATTTGTATTCAAATGTTTTTATTCTTTTATATCATATATTATTTGGCATTGTTTGTTATATATTTTAGTAATATAAATATTATTTACCTAAAAAAGATTAAATTTTTTTAGTTTTTATGATGAAATGGAAAAAAATTGATTGACCAAGCACGTCACGGACAAAAATATCGGTACTTTATAATCAACATCAAACAAAAGAATTGGACGACGACATTTTATAAAGAAAATAGCACTTTATCAAATAAAAAGACGCGTTTCGTATACTAAACTACTCTAAGAATTGAGAATGACTTTGACTCGCGATTCGCGATCTGATCTATCATTTATTGAACATGAAGCTAAAAAAATAGTTTTGGGTTCTTGAAAAACATGTACACTTTGCCCCCAAAAGATATATAGAAAGACAACACATACTTATGTTGACTGCAATCGTCCTGTTTGCCTACAATGTTGAAAGCCTTTGTGTATCGATGTTCAATAATACCTTATCTTGAGGTGTTGTCAAAATTTTTATTTTATAACATAAGATGTAATTTCTTTATTTTTTTTATTTGTTAGACTTTATATTTTGTTAAAAAAATATTCATTTTATTATATGTCTTTTTTTTATAGTATTATTTTCTTAAGAGTCATCCCATGTGGCCAAAGACTGAAATTGTGACTTTAAGTTACTTAAATCGTTGTGATGCGTAAACTTTAATAAAAAGCGATTTTATTTATATTGATTTTGCTTGATTTGAGGCTATTCAAGTAAACTAAAACATAAAATTGTCTTCTTCCTTTAAAAAACAGACGGAATATGACCAATAAATACACTGGTCTGACAGACCCGACGTCCATATGTGTGTTATAAAAAAATCACGTCCATAGTTAAAGGTTAAGTCTGATTTTAATGACTATATACATATACAATATTACTACTACGTTAATAATGTTGATTGAAAAGTTAATTGCTTGAGAAATATTCAAGAAAATGGTCTGGCTATCAATATAAAATCTTAAATATCTGTTGCGTAACGAAAGATGTCCTATCTATGGACTGGCGTCTACGCCTGGTACAGTACAATATGTATATGTCGCCCTATTGTGTACTTTCTGGTTATATACTCGTAATACCGGCCTCGATCTGACCAGGTTTCTGATTAATATACGACAAACAATGTAAGTTAAATAAATCCCAACTACGCCTCATTTTCAAACAAAACTAATAAGTTAAGCACTAAACTTTATCAGATTGCTAAGATATTTTTTTATCATTATTTAAGCTATAAAAGACCAGAATAGAAGATAATTAATTAAAAATGACGAGCATTAGAACAAATTGATCACAAAAGCTAAAAGCCTGAATGCTCCACACTAAATACAGAAACATGGATTATGAAACGGCTTCATCGGCTACACTTAACTAACGTCGCTATAGAGATATTTGAGAGAGTATGACTATTATATAAGCTTTATGGTCTAACTAAATCTTCATGCAAGAAAACGAGATAGAAAATAAAATTCTTTATAATTCTTCACAAAAAAATAATATTACCATATATGGTATAATATTTATTATGTTACTAAGGGGTCAAAATAAATAAAATTAACGGTGATATAGTAAAAACAGACAGAGATAATAAACATGTGATGTTCTTCTACTGTTTTGTAATGGTTTGCATAACCGTTCGCCTCGTCTACTGTCATCATCCTCATCAAACATTACTCTTACAAAAATGCAGAAAATAAAGTATATTTTTACCTAAAAATTTAACTTTTTTTACTTAAAAACATAAGTTAATGCACAATCAAAAGATAATTCGATTATAATATAGCTAACAAAGTTATGTCTAGCGCAAGCTTTTTTAAAGTATTCACGCTTAAGTAAAGCACACAAAAAATATCGTAAGCAAAAAAATTGTAAAAAAACCTTTTAAAGCGTTGGCGGCGTTACAAACTGAAACATGATACGAGTCGAAACAGTTATTTCCCTTAAAATTTCACAAATAAATCACTTCGAAAGTATAATAACAATAAGTAGGTATATAATAACTAGTGGACCCGTACACGGTTACGCCCGCTTGAACTATACGAATATTTATTAAATATATTTATGAAATTAATTTCAGTTTTCAATAGAGTGACGCGTTAAGCAAGCTCATTTTGGGTGACGTTTTCTAACAACAAACTTTGCAAATCGTTACTTAACAACGACAGTTGTTATTAACATGGCGGAATAAATTGCATGTCAAATTAATAAGTATTTTATAAATATTGGTATATATCGAAAATATTACAAATATGAGAAAAAAAAGTATCCTATGTTCATCCCGAGACCCTCAAGTATCTCTATATGAGTATTTTATCACAATTAAATTAGCAGTTTGGCCCTGATTGCGTAAAAGACAGACAGACAGACAGAGTTACTTTCGAATTTATAATATAGGCATGGATATAAAATTTGTGCCAACGTATTCGGAATTTGATATAATATTACAAATAAAACTGGACACATAATTAAATTTTAATAGCACATTATTTCACTCTACATGCGTGTATATATAGATTAACAGAGTTGGGTCGTCTGACAGATTAGCGATGCTGTGTTATCTCATTGTTGCAGTTAGTCCAGAGTTTAGTCAGCGGGCCGCGATGTACGCAAAAATAATAGCTAACGGCAGATATTATGGCAGAGCGTCACCAGGTTTGTTTGGTTATTATTTTTATAATACTCGTATGTCCATAAAGGTAATGAAGAATAGATATTTTCATAACGTAAATAAATACACATTTAACCTAATTAACTTTTTTTTATCTTTTAAGTATAGAATTGACTTTTTTATTTTTTATTTTATTTATACTATTAAACGATTAATAATTTTCATCACGAGGCTACTTAATCCAAAAAACTAGATCCATCTCCATTCAGGAAACCTTGTCGTATAAAGCTGTATAAACATATATACGAACATGTACTAGATTCTTCTAGGACTTATCACATATAATTTAAGAATGTTATAGCCTCAAGAAATAGGTTAATAAAATAATCTCTCTGTCAATGTCTTTGGGGCCGCCACTCCTTGCATTTTCACAACACTTGTTTCACATCAAGTCACGGTCCGACCTAACGCTTTGTTTCACAAGTCACAACTCAACACATGTGATTGTGCAACAGATAAGTGTCTCTCAATAATTGATTTGATTGTATTTTAACCATTAGAGATCTGTGGCACGACATTGTACGAGTAGTTTTTTTATTCCAATCTATTATCTAAGCTTTTAGTAATAGTTTATTATCCGTTAACCGACTTTTTGTGATAATTACGAACTAACAAATCGTATAAGCAATCATGTCTTCACAAGAACAGTACAAGACATATTGATACAACAAAAAACTAAACAGAATTTCAAACAAAATTACTGACAAGAAACTAACAACGTCAATCACTTTAGCTAATAGCTCACTATACGATCTTATCGGGGGAGCCATAAGCGCAGTTGTCAGCAATATGATACAGCGGTGGTCATTCAATAGTTGAAAATTCAAAGCAGTAGCGACCGGTCCGGTGAACAAACGACGCGTCTAGCGATACCAACGGACATCCGAGGCCGCGGGCGAGCTTGGGTTCGTTAAAACCAATACAAGCGTCTAATACACATACCGTTAAGATATTAATCATCATTCCCACTGACGCGACTCTCAAGCATCTCAGAGGACCGCCATTATCTAAAACTCGAAGCGAAACAATGATTGAAATTACGGTGTCAGTCAAAATTGCGAGCATTTGCAATAAACGGTTGGTTATCTATCGAAATATTTTATTAGTTTCGCATGGTTTATGTGTGACCGACGAGTCGACGATGACGAAAATTGGATAATTGGGCAGACAAGTTTCCCACAAAGCGTATTCCTGCTTAGCGGAGCCCCATTCAGCGACCAATCAAAATGTATTAAGCTATTGAATCATTAATCATATACATAGACACAAATTTATAAACACTGGTTGATTTGAAGGTTCACTTTGAAGGGCAAAGGTTGGAGTGTTCAGTCGAAATTCTTTTAATCAATTAGTTGATATATGTTTTAAGTGTTTGAAGCTTTCACTTTAAGCTTAGCGAGCACTATATCAAAAACTTATGTTTTGTAATATTTTTTATTTGCTGGTTTTAAAATACATACAAAAATTTCGTTAATATCTGCAATATCATGAGTGTTATGCAATATCCGATAGTAATGTAGGCCCACACGTTATTTTGACGTGAGCATTTACAAAAAGCACTGGGTTACAAAAAATATCATTAGTTCCCATTGTGGATCCGCGTGATTGACAGTTGGATCAGGGCCAATCATCCCAATTTGTATTGAAGCTCGACTCAGAGACGCGAGGGTACTTCAATACCTCGCCAATAATTCCACACGATGACTGTACAAACAACAAATTATAGATTACCCACAAATTATATTTTGCGCTTTTATATATTATCGTATACGCAATTAGTATTAGCATAAGACATATAATCGAATAATATTAGTTCACGTGAGATTCAACAGGTGTGATACAGCAGAAATAATAAAAGATGCATTACTTATAAGCTTGAAGTTAAAGATAGTGCTATTTCGATAAACACAAAGGAAGCGGCGCGTCCAATTCGCTATGCTAATTTTGTAGTGTCATCACACTTTTAAATGCCTTATTATAGAAAACGACGTTAATGGTTAGCAATTGTTTTTTTTCTTATAGTACAGAATTTTAAATACTTCCAAATTCCAATATTTCATTCCAAGAATATTCCTAATTTCCACCAAATTTTCGAGTCATAATGTGTAGAGTGATGGAACTGAACGTTACGGTTTGTCTTGTTAACAAAGCAAGGACATGAAAATAATTTACTCCTCTGAATGAATATCGAACCCACAACCGTCGCTTTTGTAAACAGACACTGTATCGCTACGATACGATTCAATGGTGGCTTCTTGATATACCTACCGTTTTCTATAAACTCTCACGAGGAATACAGTAGCCCAAATCACAATACAACTATGAATCCATTGGTAACTAGAGTACTTAACGTAAAAGACGGTTGCTCTAATATAAATCTACGCAGTTAATGGACTGTGCTTAATGATGATAATAATCATCAAGTCTTTAATGGGTATCTAAAAGAACGATTTCTTCTTGCGTTACCAAAATTAAACAATAAATTACAGTGACGCGGACGTTACTATTACTGCCAACGGAGTCGACCTGATCATAAATTATTTGGATGTTAACTTATCTCTACATCAGATGTGTGAAATTTAAGATTAAAATAATGTTAATGGATCTTTTATATGCATAAGTGACACAAAGTATATTCTTATATCAACTTTGTACTGGCCATTTATAAATCATTGTTTAAAAGTAATAAACTTTGCAGTGAATTTGAATCTTAGATCTAAACATATATTTTTCGACTACCACACCAACAAAACAACTGGACGGAAAATGGGGAATGGGGAGTCTTAACACTAGTTTCCCTATCCCACTACGCGAGAAAAAACTTAAGGATGTTATTTTCTTTAAAATTGAAAAATATTTTAATCTTTTTTGGCCTTAATGTGCATTTTGTACGTGTACGTGTTATCGCGTCAAAGTCATCACTTTGCTTAGCCAACATTAATGAATCATAGACTCGTGGCCTAATCTCCACACAATATAGAATGCTTTAAGGAGGAAGAGATAAGATTCTGTCAGTACACCGAACCCAAAAACTGAATCATTGTTTCATTATGGAGTTATATCTTATCGCTGTATTGTAGGTCAAGTCAAATTATGCACCGTTTTTACTATAAGTAAAATAGAAATGTATTTTTATGTATTCTTGCTTTATAATAACCTTTAAAAACTAAATATATTAACCATAAATATGAATTGTTTAAAAAAATCTGCATGACTCTGTATCCCGCACACTGCAGGGTAGGCAGAGAGAACCTAGTGTTAAGACACTGAATTCCCTACTTTCCGCCGAATTCTGAATGCCGAATTCAACGCCGCTATATTGATTATTATTGTTTAAAAAAATAATCTAAATTTGTTAGTTTTTGCATTATTCCGTAACATACACACAACTTTGATGCTTATGGTGTAAATAAATTGCCGAAGCAACAAATTTATTATACTGAAATATTTTTGTTGTGAAAAATGTCTGATATAAAATCAGAAATAGTTAAAAATTGTAAAACCCTTTTTCATATATATATGGTTAATAAAATAATAATATATAGACTATACCTGTCAAAAAATATTACCTAACCCATACGCTACACTTGATACTTGGATAATAATATTTATATTATTCAAAAGTCATATAGGGCCATCCGCATTGGTACATGTGTGGTTTGTAATAAAATGTAGTACCTTCTTACTTTCTATACAAATTCAGTATTATAATTGTATTTCTTAACAGTTAACTTAAACTACTTAGAAAATTGATCATTTAATTGTATAATATTAAGTTAAGCTATTAAATAATGTTACTATACCAAAAATACCATTTTTCATGCTTTATACAAAATTCATGATTTTTATCATTTTTATGCTAAATTATAAAAGAAAATGAAAATAGATTTCCCATAAAATATGTAAAACTTCACGATTAAAGTATCTACGCTTAAAATTATTACAACTTTATCATATCTATATTTATGTGTATACATATATATACTCTAAAAACGTACCGTTTCCTTAATTAAAAGTACAAACGATTCAACAAAACTTTAAGACTTCGCTCTAACCCTTCAGTCTCACGAGATCACAAAGATCTTGATGTAAGGATACGAAGCTGTAAAAGCAGGTGTAATATCAGTGCACAAAAGAGCCAAGCTCACTTCGGTTCATATTTAATGACATCATTAACTGTAAGACACGACTGGCGCCTAAGGCTTCCTGGCTGCTGGCTGCTTTGTTAGAAGGATGCAAGGATTCTATAGTTACCTTGCCTAGGATATGTTCTGCTTTAATTCTTGCTTGTAAATTACTTTTCATTATTGTAAAGTTGTAGTTTTGTTATACCAATTTTTCTATTTTTGAAAGAAAAATTGACGCAATATCAACTTTTAAGATGAATTAAAGGAACATTAATTTAGTTTACACAGTTTTACAGGGCCAAAGGAACCAATCGCCTAAGTAGTACAGCCACTAAGTGTAAACGCGAGGATTGTCAGTTCGATTCTCGTTATTTGCGCAACACGCAATATCTCAAAAAATTGGGTGGTGCGTGGGGAACGGATTATATTAACATTAGATTCCATTTGCTTGTCTTGCTATATGCATAATACAGCGAGAAGCTGACCGAAAAAGAATAATTGTACGCATGTGTCTGCACATGAATTAAAATTTTCAGTATTATAATCATAAGTACCTATAATATACGTGAATAAAAATTACCGTAGATAAAATAAAAAATAATAAAAGTTAAGTTGATAACGTTTAAGCACTCCTCGATTTGCTTGCAGTCTTAAGTCACTGACTTTACACAACTATTGATACGTAAAGCACATTCTTTGGTTATCGGTCCTTTTGTATTCAATTAGCCTTGCATTTAATGGGTGATGCCTTTCACGACAACTGTGGTAACGAGAGTGGTCAGCTGTCAAAACGTCCAAACAATCAGCTATGGGCCTTTAAGTTCTGACACACCCAAAACTTTTTAAGTTAGAATTGATCGTACATTAACGATTTTGTTTGACAATGTTAGAAATACTAACACGCACCCAGCAATGTATACAAATAAACTGAAGAGCGCTCGGCTATTTCGAAATCCTTATTTGGTTGATAGTTGAGCTTCATTGTAGTCTATTAAACTCTTTCAAAGGTGGGTCAATTTGGGCAACACGTGATCAAATTGCGTAATTCACTATCCATATTATATTTTTGGATTACAGTATATTGTAATTGGGATGTAAGTGCATTCATAATAAGAATTTAAATGACAATTGGTTAACAATGTACCGGCCAAAGCTTTTATTGTGTAAGCTCCACAAATAGTGATTAAATTCATACAAAAAGCGATTTTACTACATATAACTAATTAAATTGTCACATAAATTAAAATATAACCAGGAATGGTATATAAATATTTTATTGAAAATTATAAATTTGAAACTATCTTTTTATTTTCTAATTGATCTTTAATAGTTTAAGTAAGGTGTCGCACCTGCCTCGTACATGATAAGCCTCATTACGTTCGTGTTGAATAGAGAAAGCAGTAAACATATAACATGCTGCAATTGAAAATCATACTAATTAAATATTAAAAAGTTTTATTATAAGTTAATTGAAAGTTGAAAAAAATGTGCGCAATGAGGATTGCGGTTGCGGATTCGATTCCCGCTTGGGGGATGACGATTGTATTTAAATAATTTTATTTCTCCACTTAGAGTCTTTTAAAGATATATGACCTGATCATCTATGGTAATAAGAATATGATTAAAATTGTTTTAGCTCTTACATTATATGATATTTTAGAATACAAGGCTTTAGTATTTATCATATCTACAATTATTTCTAAAAGTACATACCAATTTATATGTTAATCATGTGACCAAAACAATAATTACCTAATACCTAAATTTAGTCCATATCACAGAAGTTACGTAAGTTTTATTACTCAACCCAGTTAACTAGAAGCAACATTTGAAAGAGATACTTGATGTATTCAGCATTAATACCCCAGAGTATTCATATTATGTGCTATTGTGTTCCACTGTGCGATGCCCACACACCGTTTGGCAGCGTAATTGATGAGCAAGATCTTTGTTAAAAACATTCATGTAACGAGGCCACTGTTTTTAATTAACCTAATATTATATAGAAATGTGATAATAAACGTCTTTCTTCGTGTCAATCACAATTAATTGTATATGTTATATCAATAGTAGTTTTTAATTCTTCTATTGGATGGAAATTAGGATTAAATATATTTTGGGAATTTGTTCATTATGTTAGGCGGTCCATTCCAATAATACTTTTACAAAATGAGATATAAACATAACTCTGAGTGGGAATCGATACTGCAACTATCATGTCCAGACAGATTTTGGTTAATTTATTTTGTTTTCTTTTATTGAATTTTTACTGGAGCGCAGTTATGTAACCATAATAATATCAAATGTAGAATTCAATACTTATAACGAAAACAAACTGATATAACAATAAAAAATAATTGAATAATCCATTTAAAAATAGCATCGCAGTAATCGGCTTATGCTGCACTGTATATACTGCGTATCCTCACGTGAAGAACAAAACGATATCAACTCGGATTTTCATGGCATTGAGTGGACAGAAAGCTATAGGGAAAGTTGTATCGATATTAAAGCCGTATAAGCCATTTTCTTGCTGTTTTTTAGTTTCACACTTTTACCCACAAAGAATTTAATAGAAGACTTCCTTCCACACTTTCTGCCCAATTTTCGCGACGATGCGCGCTGAGAGTGCATGAAGCGGATTAAATATTTCAATAATAAAATAAAATATTAAATATTTCATTAAGAATTTCAGTGACTGAGTCAATTGAAAAATATTCCCAATGAAAATTCGAAGGCATGACTGTCGAGCCCGATTACATACACACTGCGCCATAAAAAAATAAATTTCATTATACATTTCATACTATTTCAAAAGAAACACCATGTGAATGTAATATACAACGAGAAAATTAAGCAATTACTTAAGAATATAGAGGGTGTTGCCAACGTATTATAGAGACGTATAAGTGAATATTATAGAAGAACATATCGATTCGATTCAACAATCACAAAGATGGATATCGGACATTGCAACAGAACGATTTAAGCAGATATGAGTAAATACAATAAACGAGTGGAGCTTACATATAAAACGATATGCATAAGCCTCTTTGCGTTCCCATTGAAATTTGAATCTGTTACATCACTATAGTCTTCTAATATTCTTATGTTATGTACGAGTATACCTACTTTACTTGTAAGAGTTAGTGAAAATTACATAATGGCGGTTATTAAGTAACCTCATATAGTCTTATAGTAGTAAAAATTTACCTAATTTGTACATTTAACTAAATTTGGTTTTGTTTGAATATTTCTTCTACAAATTAGGATTACAATACATGAATGCCAATTTTTTTCCACAGAAAATAATAAATATTCTCCATACAATGCACTTTAAGTGTAAAAGTCTTGAGGCATTGCGTGTTGAGTGGCGGAATTTAATGTCGCGCTTTACCTCATTTCAGACGGAGAAATTAAAAATATGAAATATTTTATTTCCTCGAGTGGGAATCAAACCCACAACCGTCGCGACTTTAGAATAAATAAAAAATAAATTATTTAATGCATATAGTAAAGAAATATTTGCGGCTTTTCACTCTTACAATATTCCACCTAGCAACATTAGAGCTTACAAGCACAATTGAATCGAGTAATCAATGCGCCGTGTCCATACCGATTTAACAACATCGCGAGGCTATCTCATATACGATCGATATTTGTTACATTCCGATTTACAAAATAACATTTACTATTGGTAAATTAATAATTCTATTTAAAGATTTAATTTTAGTCCTTATTCCTTGGGTTTACGGTCTTTCTATAAATATCTTTTGGTTTCCTACAAACACTGTACTGTGGTCCCCTTGTACCTTTCATATTGATGCACTGTCAAATTCGACACAGATACAATGTCAAACGCTTGTGATCGTATATCGCTTATTGAAGCTATCTTTTTATCAATTTATTTGTATTTTTGTTTCCGGATATCATCAGGTGTATTGCCATTGCCAATATACTCTATTACTCTCTGACTTACCTATAAAATATTATTATTTTATTTGTTTTATTTATATTTCAAATAAAAAAACAAAAATATTTTTAATTTTAAGCGTAATTTGGGAGTGCCTTCTTCCTACCCGCACATAGAGATTGCCTAGGAACGTAGTGTTAAGACGCTCTGTACCTATCCATACTTTTACGTTTCTCACTTTCCGCCAAAATTTGGAGGTGTGTTGTGTGTTGAGTGGCGGAACTCAAGGCCACTCTTGGCCTCGTTACCAGAGAGAAGAATTGGAAACATTAAACATTTCATTTGGTTTACTACTTTACTCACTATTACTTAAAGCATAAATACCTACAAAATTTTTATATAAAAGATAGATAATTTAATATTTCAGAAAATAGAAATATCCTAAAAATGTAGGTCACGTATTACATGTCACAAGCTTTCAGCTCCTACTTTACCTGTAATGTAATATTTCTAGAAATCTGTCCATCCAGCTCCGCACCAAGCCTCAACCAGCGCTATGTGAACGCGAAGTAAAATCCGAAATAGGGTCACGTGCTTAGAACATGTAAATCTACTTACGCCGTGGCCCGACTACTAAACATATTTACTAAAAGTTACACCGCACTATCGTTAAAACGTCGCGTCGTGCTCGCGTCGTTCGTCTTGCTTCTCCGCCAGACATGAACATATTGAGATCAGATTTAGTTTTTTTGATGAATTATAAAAATATACAATGTACCTACATTTGTATATTTTTCTCTATTAACACATTTCCGCTGCTATATTACTAAACATTACCTATAATGGGAATCGAATCTATGACGATAGTAAACTATGACATAAAAATTCAGCTGTAATGGTAACACGATAATTGTAGAATAGCCAGTCGGGGAAATGAATTATGTATTTTCATTTTTGCGCTATCTAGTAGACAAAATGCGACAATGAGTTCTGCCACTCACTCTCTATTTCCAATTCTGGCGAAAAGTGGAGAATACATATGTTGACACTAGATTATCTCTACCTACAGTGCTATATGCACCCTAGAAACTATGGTTACAGTTTAATAATATTAAACATTAGTTTTTACTATTTTACTTACCCTGATCAAGCATTTTTAAATGCATAAATATATAGAAATATTCATGTAGTTAAAAATGCTATGGAAAAATGAAGCATCATCATCTTAATTTATAATGATTCAATAATTTGAACACTGCCTTAAATCTACAATTAGTTTTTTTGTTAAATAAATTATACACGCCGTACAATACCAAAGTCTATCCATATATTCTGAAGAACCTATAAATAATACTACAACCTTAGGGCTTTTATTGTTTTAAAATACCTCGTAAATGATACGAAGATTATGAATTGATTTATTCTCCCTTCGATGAATGTAACTCGATGATATCTATTAAGTTTTAATATACTTTTATGATGCGGTTTTAAATGTTCGAAAAGTTTTAACTAATCGATTTCTAAAATTGGATTTTTTTCTGTTTCGTTAAAACAAACAAGGTTTTTTGTGTCCAGCACCGAAAAAGCTAACAAAATTTGAATGTAAAAGAAATAAAACAATTTTTTGAAAGATTTTATAATAAAAGGGATATAATTTCAATTTATTAATCTTAATATTTGGATACTAAGTGAGTATATGTTTGTATATTCTACTATAATATATGCCCCAGGTATAAGACAAAGCAGATATTAATTAGCCAAAATGTGTAGTAGAAGTGTTTCTGTAGAACGGAAAACAGTGAACGGAGAGAATACTAAACTATTCACAATAAAAAAAAACAGAAATATATGTAATAAATCTATAGGTAACTTCGCAAAGATCGTATAAAATGAATAGGACATTTTATCCTGAAATATGATGTTCGTTTATATTCCCATAGAGAGCTACGCAGCAAAAACTTAGTTGGATAACAATATTTATGTTCTGTTATATTAATATTCATAGTAAGCCATTTGTTAATACACTCATGGCTGACAGCTCAATTTCGTGGTCTTCCTTGAGCCCCCTGGAAAGACGTTTTAGTCTTACGACGAAATTGTCTTTACGGTAGTACTTTTAGCGTTATTTTACTGCAAGTACATATAAATAATGAAAATAATATTATTTTAAAATTTTTCTGTTTGAGAATACAACTTTCAAGTATTGATTTTTTTTTTTTTTTCATAGAATTTTAAAATATTTTAAACGATTATTTTGTCTTAATGGTAGACAAACCCTACCTAGTGAAGTTACTACAAACAGATTTTCGAAAAGAAACATCACATCCAATTTAAAGTGAAATATTGTAGTGAGGGACCATTCTCAGAGGATTCTGGTAAGAAATCTATTTTAGGAAAAGTAATTACACACATCGTATCTATTCTGTTCGGTGATCTTTTCGACAATCGTTTCTTTTCAAAATAAAATACTATATCTTTTTATAATTCTTTTCGTATTTATTTTTATCTAATAATCCTTACAATCTTGTTACATATCTCATAGGTTTTAGACAAAAGTAAAATTTATAATAATATTTATTTATATTCCATTTTTATTAATATTCCAACTGCATAAATTGATACTTCACTAGACCTGCAATTCTCGTGTCCATAATAGTAATAGTAACCAGCTGTCATTTCAGCTATCTTTAACAATCTCACACTTTCACTGTCTATATTTAATACTTTCCCGCTGTTTCAGATCTGTCAATATCCATTACATTGAGAAGAAATCATAGAAGCTGATCGACAATCAATATTAAAAATACTTCTCTTGTTACTTATAAAAAAATAATATAGTATTACATATTATACTGTACTTGTTAAAAAAAGGTAGCGTTTTTTTATTCATATTCTTAAGATAAAATGTAGAGTTAAATATTCTGTAGATTATTTCACGCAAGATTTTTTGATCGGAATGAAAATAAATGAAACTGTAGTAATTCAAAGGTGTTTTATATTCTTTAAATTACGAGTATATTGGAATCGAGTTGGAATAATTTAAATTACGTAATTTATATAATTTATAGTAACATGTAAGTAGATATAGATATGTCTTTCCTGTGTCCTTATATATAGAAACATTCCAAGACTATCCATAGCTACATCACATACCAGAAAGTGAACAAACACGTCTACCGTCTTACAAGTACGGATTCCCTCACAATCCCAGCCAATTCGGACGGTATATTTTTAATTGCTTTTTTGGATACAACAATCGTCGAAACTCGCCGCGGACAGCGGGTGGCCGCCGGCTCCTTTGGACTCCCATAATTATAATTATTCCATTAACTTCTACCAACCGACGCAATTATTCGTAAAATATTTTCTCATTTCGACTTGCAGCACTTTAATTTGTTATTTTCATGCCATAACATAATTTGTGTATAAAGTAATCTTTTTACCTAATTATCGTTTTAATTTTGCCATTTGAATTATATTATTTTTGCTTTATGCGAGTGGAGCTTGCTGAAATTTTTAATTCTCTCTTAATATACATAATATTGTAATTTTATTGCTTAAATTACGTATACTGTCATATTACTGCTTACACATCAGATCTAAACTAGTAGTAAAACGATAATAAATTTAAAAATAACAGTATTGTTAACATTTAAAGTAAAGGTTGTTTTTTTATAAAATGATATTGCAAAAACTTCTAGTTTTTTATCAATCGTAAAAGCCAAGTAAGTTCGTAATGATCACCATATGACGTCCTGGGTCTGTCCGTCCTTACACAAGATTTATGTGTCTCGTTTCATCAACCATACATTGCGGCGTTTATATTAAAAATTATATTAAAAATCAAACTAAGCACGCAATGTACGCTCGAAACTTAGAACATAGAACGTTTATGAATTCACCCACAGCGAAAACCTGCTGTGAAGTTTTTTTGATTACTTCTAAAAAATCAGAGATCGAAAACCTTAACCTTGTTTAAATGTATAAATATGGTTTTTTCAATTATATTGAAACTGTTACTTTTGTTGAACTGTTGGATCTGAATAATACATATAATTATGAATAGAAAATTTTAAAAATTTTAGAAACGTAACGATTACAATTGTATAATTTTGATTGCTGTAACATGTCAATCAAAAATAAAATAAATTTTATACTATAAGCATTTAAATATACTATACTCAACAACTATAAGCTATCATTTAATAATACAAATAATACAAAATGTTTGCAACAACTGGAACATAAATTAAATACAGCACAAAAACAATGTTTGCGGCGAGCATCAATTTTTTTTCAAAAACCAAAATTCCGAAAATCGTACTCGAGCTCAGGTAGCTATCGAATTTTAAATTTATTTGTATTTCCTAAAAAAAACTAACAATAGAAAACATAGGTTTACCTGACATTGATTATAATAAGGTACGAGAAATATGACGACACATGTTGTTTTACAATTCCCTGAGAAAAAAACATAATATAACAATCTTTTTGTAAAGCCGATGTTTACAGAGCGAATTACAGAATTAGTTGTTTAGCCGGTACCTCAAATATATATAACGTTATTTTATTTTTTTTGTCTCTCTCGTTTCCTTTTGAAACGGATTTGGCACAATTAGATACTTATGTGGGGCTCTTTGCATTTAAAATCAATCAAGTGTAATAAGGGGTAACGTAACAATTTTACGCTATATTATATTGGAATATTTGCAACGTCTTACCGAGCGACCGAGTAATATTTTATATTAGCTTTAATTTTTTTATATTCTAATAGTATGATATATTTTATTTTTTAAGATCTCAGCCTATGTCCAATGTTTAAAGAGATAAAAAGTGAAGATCTGAGTAATTAATGTCAACGTTCTCTACCTGTCTCTTACAGCTGATGCATGAAAAAAGCTATAAAAAATAACATATTTGGGAAAATATTTAAAGTCCTTAATTTAAGTACGTAATTACAGTAGGAATACGTGAGTATTTTATCAATATAACACCTACTAATTAAATTAATTAAAAATCGAAAAATACTTTTTTAGCAGGGCAGCAAAGGCAGAGGGAACCTAATGTTAAGATTCCGTCTCCCACTTCCCAACGAATTCTTGAGGCATTGCGGTGGAACTGAAAGCTTCGCTTCATTTTGTTACCACATCAAAAAAATGTACGAATGAACTATCCCCTAATGAGAAATCGAACCCCACAACCATCGCGTTTACAATCACACGCTTGTGACACTGCACCAAATGGACCAAATACCTACATACGAAAAATACATAAAAATTAATTATCAAAATGTATAACCACATAAAAGTATAACAGAGTGAAATTCTCCATTAAGACGCCAAATGAAGTCTAAAAAGAGAATACATATGCAAATCATTAAACCAAAGCGGCTACACTAAAAAAATCAATCGACCGATTTACATGCGACGCTTGAATGTTGCTCGTACTCGTACTCGTATGTGCAGTTGCATTGTAACGTCCACATTATTCTACAAGGAATGCTCATTAGCCCTCCGAGGCATCGTCCCTTTGTGAAATAAATGATAGTAATGACTTGTTGAGTTAAATGTAGACATGAGACATTAGATCTGTTTGGATTTTTTTTTCAGGTAGAGGGAGCCTGTGCAGTGTGACACTCCGTTCTCCACTTTCAGTTGAATTTTTGAGGCATTGCGTGTTGATTGCTTTTGCTTGTCTGTACTCGTAAGAATCATAAATAACAGAGCGAAGAAATAAAAATATTAATAAATAATAATTCATTCCCCCGACTGGGAATCGAACCCACAACCGTCGCGCTACATTCACGCGCCTGCGCCTCACCGAAGTTGAAAATTTTTTTCTGTTTATATACTTCAAAAGTAATAATGTTTATATGCAGTTAAATTTTCCATTTTAATTTAACAACATAAAATATTCAATAACAAAAATAGTAAATTTACCATTCTGTTAAGTTACAAAAGATATGAATATTAGTTTTATAGAAATATAAAAATATTTATTAAAGACATTTTCTTTAATTTAAACAAATGTTGAATTAGATCCATATAAGTCTAACACTAAGCATTAGTCTTATGACTGCGCTACCTCTAATAAGCACTTCCTACACATACCTATATAATTATGAGTTTTATTCTTACATTTCCGTTCAAATAATACAAACATTCGAGTTGTATCTCACAATAATAACGTGTTCCGTTACACGTGTAATTAACGGGTAAATGTTTTATTTCAGTTTATAAAACAATATTTTTATAAAACCTCGTTTGTCCAAAATGCCGACGTTTTTATGATGAAATAAAATAACGAGGTTGAAGACAATTAGTGTAAACAAGCCTAGGCTTTGAATATTAAGAGATAAAAGTGTTCGTTAGTATGGCCTTTTATAAATCAGATAAAAATTTAGGGCATCATGGCAAAGATAGGGGCATTGACTGAAGGTAAGCACGATGGTATTGGGTTCGATTCCCATTTCAGCAAATAAATTATCTTATTTCACATAGGAATAAAAAAAAGATAAAAATAATTAAATATTACATTATGTAACTATATTTCTTTTAGTAAGCTGAGTTTCTTAAAGGAAAAGAAAATTAATAAGTTGAAGAATTAAAATTTTCTATCTCGAAATGATGATGTGAATTATTTTACATTTCAATATGGAAAAGCTACAGTATTTTTAAAAAAGATTTTTTACTATGAAGGAAACCTCCTTTTTTCTAACTTTACGCATTTCCGGCATCAACCTGAGTCTGTCTTCTTTGATAAAATCTATTGATATATGTCTCCGGTTTCCACTTCTTTTGATGCTTCTGTTCATAGTGTATGTAGCGTCTAAAGGTTATAGTTATAATGTTCATACTGTTACTCGTTTTCATTAACTTAAAAAAATATCCTAGCAGCTCTTTCCGCCCAACTTTTTGCTTTTTTTTTGCTTTTTTGTCGAGTTTTGTCTACTAGAGGGAGAAAATTTTAAAAAATATTATCATTGCCCCGAGTGGAAATCGAACCCACAATCATTGTGCTTATAATCAGTCAGCTGTCCAAATAAAAATGTCGAACCATATTTGTGTGTCGAAAATTACCAGCATTAATCACAATCACACATTTACGCTACATCGTGATTACATCTGATTAATAAAGTCGTGGACCGCGGCGAAATCACGATCGTATGATTAATTGACACTGGCAGCACAAAACTGGCCTAACGCACATAAAATAGTTTTTTTAATTAAAACTAATAATTAAAAAAAATATTTTGCAGATAAATATGAGTTTTGAAATATTTTGTAATTTAATATAGGGTTAGTAATGTTAGTCTGATAAATATTAATAGTACGTACAACGTCTCTAGACAGGTGATGTAGAAGTAGATTTCATCAGAATGACCCATATATATGGAAATTGTAGATACAAAGAGATAATAGACATCTGTGCAGATGAAACTAAGTAAATTTAGAATACTTTAAATTGTACGTTGACTTTGAGTTTGATTTTGTAATTACTTATTAATTCAATATGTATTATTAATAATCCAGCCTGCTGACAGCTGCCAATAACAATAAACATCCATAATTTGTATTTAATTTAATTGATTTAAAATTAATATTTGCGTAATAAATCGCTAATTATTTGAGTTATACCACTTGTATTGATAAATTTAAACAGTAAGCAAATGAACATGAAACAAAGACATAAATGAGAGGTTTTCCATTACAGCTTAATTCATAGCGCTATTTTATATAGTTCTGATCGTTAATCATTAATTGTATATAGAAATCAATTCATATAAAAGAAATCACTTGATTAAGAAGTTTTTACTACTATTTTTATAATTAATATAATAATATTATAAAAATAAAATAAAATTACAATTACGTTATGCTGCATAAAAAATATTTTTAGTTTCTCAACACTAATTGCACTTTTTTGGAAAGATCCAAATCACTGATTTACACTTTTAATTTTAAAGCTTATTATAATTCGGAATAAAAAAAGGGCTATCATTAATTAAAGTCACCGTATCAAGAATCAAAGGTATTTTAATTCCGATTATCTCACTCTCATTCAACGGAAAGCACATAAAAGGCAATGCTTTTGTGAGTTGATTGGGTTATGCAAGCACAATCAGTTGAGTACCACGTACTTACTCGTATGTGTGGAGATACTGGTGTGGTTGATTGTGTAACAACCGTGGTAATCAAACTTTTGTGTAATTTTGTGTATTTCTTTCTGTTGCCTTATCGATATCGAATTATGTAAATAATATGGTTTGGCGCAGATTTTAAATGGAAAAATGTTGAAAATTTCAATAAATAATTAGTCTAAATTTTTTACGAAAATAAATCGATAAGATAAACATATATATATATTTCCTCTTTTCCAATTTATATTCATATTTAATTAAAAATTACATGTTTAAAATGTTAAGATTAATAAAATATCTAAGGTATATCACTTGTAAAGAAAAACAAAAAAACACTTAAGATACTTAGGAATTTGTCTGATTGAATGTGATAATTGGAATTCCACTCACAGAAAAAGTCCGATTATATAAACCTACTATAAATTAAAGGCACGCTTGTGCCCCGTGTTGGCGCAGGGGCAAACGTGTGCGACTGTAAATGCGACGATTGTTGGTTTGATTCCCACTCAGAAGAATGAAATATTTTCTATAATAAAAGTTAAATTTCTCCATTTAGCCCGCAATATCCTATGAATTCGATGGAAAGTGGAAAACGGAACTTTAAGTGTATTTCTTCTTCTCCTGGAACGACTTGTCATTTGTTCTTTAACTTTAATCTGAAATAGATATTTTTTTATTTAACTCTGTTTATATAACATATACATATTTAAACTAACGTATTGCAAAAACGTCTGTCAATCGTAATATAAACATTTAGAATGCAACACTATTTGAACGTTATGTAATCCATCCATCGACCTCTAACTGTGATGGAAAAGGAATACAGCATTTGAAATGCATAACAAGTAATTCAATATTTGATTGCCGTAGACATTGTAAAAGTTTATATGTTACCTAATATTTGTTAAGCAATGATATTTATACTTCTAAGAATAATAAGTAATTAAATTTAAAGTAGTTTCTATATCTTAAAAAAGTTTCTTCAGTGTGATGAAAGAAAAACGCTGTAATTCTTTCGTTCATTTTTTTAATTTTATAAGAAAACAGCTGGCTGTGAGGCACAATGGAATATACGAATATATCTATAAACGAGTTATTTAAATACATTTTTTCTCTCTAGCAAAAACGGTGTTGTGTTACGCCTCTCAACATTTTACGTCTCGATTTCAGACTGAAAACGGAGTGTCTTAATATAATCTTTTCTCTGCCAATCCTGCTATATGCTTGCGCTGTTTTATATATTTAGGTATACGCCTGCCTAAAAAGCTAAAGCGTAGCTCTAACAGAATAATAAAAATAAAACAAACCTTTATACCCTCTTATTAGCAGATAGAATCTTTATATCACGGCTTCATTCCCCGTTACTGTTGCAAATTACGAGTATAATAATAAAAAAAACATCACGCGCAAAAAGTACACGCAAACTTTCAGAACACTAATTTCAATCATTATATTAATAAGGATATCCGTTAATATATAACGTTAGTTATTATTATTTACCGTGTTTACCGTGACATTTGATCACGGTAAACACGACGGTTGTGAGTTCGAGTCCCACTCGGGGTAATGAATTATTTTCATTTTCTCGCTCTGGCAACAAGACAAATCGCTCCGTTGAGTTCCTATATTCAACACACAATGTCTTAAAAACTGGGTGAAAAGTGAGAAAAGGAGAGACCTGGCACTGGAGTAGAAATATTTTTATACTGTTTTAATTTTTTTATTTGTCAAGGTAACAAACATTAAAACACTATATCTATTCTGTTTTAACACACCGTTATTCACTCTTCAACAATATCAAGCGAAGGCGAAACTAGAATTCGATCCATCAAAAGCGCTATCTTCCTACAATCAACTGCTTTAAACTATTGTTATGGGGTAATAGCCAAGTCGACAGTCCCGTTATTCATTTTATTATAAACGCTACAAATATTGACATAACTGTTTGTTTAGTTGTCGCTGGGACTAAACGCGGTGGTTTTGGGTTCAAATACGATTAAAAAGATGTATGTACCTTTATTATAAATATTTTATTGATCTAATAAAACAAACGGAGGCGTTAAGGTTCGGCAACTAATACGTAATGTTAAACGGGTGGATAGAAATTTTATTTGGTTTTGCGCTGTATCTCGCATATAGCACGGTGGGCAGAGGGTACATAGTGTTAAGACACTCCAGTCCAGCGATAGATATTAACATATAAAGCGATACGTTAATATATTATTATCAGAGCGTCAAATTAAAAATAGCTCATTCCAACGAATGGAAATCGAATCTACAATCATTGCGTTTACAATAATACCGCTGCGTCAGGACGGCGTATAAGAAACTATTTATTTTCACATATTTCGCCAATTAAAGACATTAACTTCACAGACTTGACGGAAAGAAACGTTGGAAACACTTACTTCTATCTAGACCGGGGAAATACCTATATAATAAATATAAATATTTCCTGAATGACATTAGAATGCACGATTATTGAGTACGGTGAGACCCCGACCGCGTTACGACGCCGGTGTTTTATTTTACTATTGCTTTTCTTTTCATTATTATAATAAGATTTGTAAGTCTTTTATATATTATACAAATAAAATATTATTTTTATTACTATTAGATATTACGGTGATTTTTATTTATTTTGATAAAGCATTTGAACCACTTGGCAGTTATACGTAACTAAGGTCACCTATATATACAATATTATGTTATCAGCTGGAGTAAGATGGAGCCAGGACCTAAGTATTGAAAATCTTCTAGTTTTAGGAACTTCTTCTAGTTAGTAGGTTCTATCTTTTTTCTAAAATTGTATTTTTTATGTACTAAAAGTATTAGGTTTTAAGTGACTTATAGAAAAAACACAGCCAAGTCTACAAGGCGTATAATAGTGATATTTGACAGTCCTTGGGGAGTCTTGATCCTAAGATATGATTTCCCCAAAATTCTACGGGAAAAAAATGTATTTTTTTTATAGTTTTAACAAAAGCCAAATTTCGAGCAACAACTAGTTATCTAAAAACGAATTTCACAAGTACTTCTCAATTTCCATAGCGTGTACCACTATCATTTATAACTTAAGAAGAATAATTTTGCAAACATTACAAAGATAAATGGTAGAGGCATTTCAAGTATTCGCTTATAATAAAATGTCGTTAGCGATTGTGTGGGTGAAACTTAACGAGGATTGATGCATAGAATAGGATTTAGATTGAGTGTGAGTGCAGATGACAAAACACCGTGTTAAGCATTTCTATGTAATATATTAATAATTTAGGCACGAAGCTTAGCTATACAATATAGAACCGAGGCACTTTCAATTTTGAATTTATAAAAATAAAGGTGATTTTCGTTTAATACATTAGTAATGATATAGCCGCATACATATGGATTACTAATCAAGGTAATAACGCGAGTATTGTTATGATAATTATTAAAACTTTGGACGTTTTTGCTTATTGTAATCTGAGAATATATTGTGTTCCGCAAAAGGGTGGGATTGAAATTTTTGGTCGTAATTAAAGGTTACAGTTCATTATTTTCGTGTATTACTTTTAAAGTAATACATTAAAATGAAATTGTTATTTATAACAATCACATAATATGTGATTGTTATAAATAACAATTTCATTTTAATCACTTACATATTTTAAAGAAGGCAGTCGTGCAAAGAAAAAAAAACCTATATCTTAACACTAGGAGCGTGAAGCTAAAAAACACTTTAAAACCAAATACAAAAAAATACCTTTGTACCTATTAAATGTTGATTATTGTTTAATTAATATTTCTGCGTAATAATTCTTATTTAAATACAAAAATATTAAGATTAAATTTATAAAACAAACAATGTTCTAATAAATACTGTTTTACTTTAACAACTATCTTATACAGGTACCTTATTGTTGCAGGAAGTTTTCAGTTTATTCGCAATAAGCGGATATAGCGGACTTAGTTTTACGTTTAACCGTTCCAGTATTACTTACAATTACTGAAAGATATTACAATAAAGGAAAATTAAGTAAACTTCTTAATAATATTAACATTTTCTTCATTTACTTTTCGTAGCGCATAGTAAGAATGAACAAAAACAAAAAGTTATTTTACAATTAAGTATCGTCTTTTATTAAAAAGATCCATATAAAAAATAATGCTTAGTTATTACTTAATTATGTTAATTACATAAAAATAATAATTTAAAATTGTATATAATGTAAAATAGAAGAGTAATCCATCAAGATATCCAAATTTACAACATTATAATTCATTTCTAAATCTTAAACACGTTTAATTAGAAAAATCGTTCTCTACCACCGATGTGAAACGGCCTAAAAACAACAATTAACAAATAAATAAAAACCGTCCGACAGTGTTTCAATTCATTTCGAGGGCGGGGTCGTTTTACATTCAAGGGGAGGGTATATCTCCAAATCATTAGCCGTGGAATGCCTCAGAAAGTGAACACACCATAATTTCAGCTCTCGGCACCGTGGGCGGATATGGCCTTTGTCTTTATGAACAAAATGACAAAAAAATAATTCGAATGTCAGTTAATAATATTTATTTGCGCCGTCGAAGCATTAAGCGCTTGTAGTGTAATTTTGTCCGCATTGTCCGGCCCGTGTTGTCCTGATGAATACGGACAGTCGTTTCATTATTTCTTATCATTATTTATTCTCCGATAATATATTATATGAAGATCTGATATGGCGGCTGAGATAAAAGGAGTCTGTATTAGCGAACACGTTTTAAAAGCTCATATGAATCATGTGTAAACATGAGTAAATATTTAAATAAATTAAGGCTTTGTAACGCTTTTAATTTTTAATCAACGGGGTATACCTACTTAATGTGGTTATTGTACCTGGAGGTCACTAGTTCAAAATATCCATACTATTTAAATCAAACTTTCAGTAGAACTTGGTTAAAGAAACTTTCCAATATTAAAAATCAACAAGGAAAGGCCACCGCGGGACAGCGGTGCATCGTCTAATTAACTGTAAACGCGTTGGTTGTAGGTTCGATTCTACCTCGAAAAACGATTTATTTTAATTTCTTGCTCTGGTAATTCGACAAAACGCGGCGTTGATTTCCGCTAATCACTACGAAGTTTCTCAAAAGTGATTTTTTTTTTTTTAATTTGTACTCGAGAAAAAAAAAAGTAGCTGAAACACATCCAACTCTTGATATCATTACCTACATCAAAGACACTGTGCCAGTACATCATTCATCAGTCATAAAAAAATATTATGACAGCTGAATAATTAAATATTCTTTTACATTTTTCGTAACAAAAACACAAAAGATCAGAACTTAAGCATCGAAGTTGAGAAAGAAACTAATTGGATATGCAATATAAATTTCACGGTAATTAAATACGTACTTTTATATATTTTAAATATAAAAATTGAGCACATCTAATTCAAAGTTCGCTTGAGACATTACCTTTCAATACTTAAAACAGTAAATTTTATTAACCAATTATATTGTAAATACATATGTAACCTATGAGTTATGATGTTATTCGTGTCAATTACTTTATGGTATCTTAAGCTAGGTCGTATTGTGTAATATTATTATACAACAATTATTATACTCAATGCGTACAGAGGCCGGGGCACGTCGTCGTAGCGTATGGGTTCAATCCCCACATAGCAATGGAATATTTAACATTTTCTTATCCTCGCTTTGGTAATGAAGTTACGCGGCGTTAAGCTCCAGCACTAACACACAATGCCTCTAGAATTCGACGGAAAGTGTTAGGAACTAAGTGTCTTAACACTAGGTTCCCAGGTTCCCTCTGCCTACCGTGCTATGGGATACATTGTGTAGCTAAAATATTTATAATATTTGTTTTAATTCTTTTTAAATCTTAAAATGTTCAAATGCTCTAGCCAACATAACTATCAGTGACCTTACATCCTCTGAATAATTTTTTACCCTTTGGTGCTGTTATCTTGCTGATAACACAACTATAGTGTAATTATTATTTTTTTAATCTAACCACAAGAACTACTAACTAACTAACTAACTTTCCTTTCACATTGAAACGAATAACTTTCATTATAATAATTAGTTCCACACTGCAACAGTCGCTAAACTCGATACTTAATAAAATCGACTAACATTAAAATTATCGATTATACTGTAATATTAACCTTCGGCTCGTTTACCGACAGCAGTAAACTGTTGTTTGTATAATAACGTCATAACATCATTAGAACTTTTATAGCGGTTATATTCATAAAGCTGTATGTATACGGCGTTTGAGTGCATCGTTATAGATATGAGCTTTGTAAGGGATAAGATAAAAATGTATTTACACTATGTTTTCTTATTTTTTAAAAGCCAACAAGCTTTTACTGTAATCGCCTAAAAGCTTAAGTAGGTATTTGAAATGAAATTTCAAGTTTAAGGGTTTTTTAATGTTTTTAATGAGAATGTTTCCTTTAATTGCTCGTTAGTATCAATTTTTTTGTAATAATAGTTGGAATTTAAATAACACTTATTAAAATATTCTAGTCAATAATATTTTATGAAAAAAAAAGTGTTTTATTTATATTTTCGTCATCAACGGAACGAATCAACGAATTATAACCAAAAATAGTAAAATCTAAAATATTTGTTTCGTAAAATATACTTAAGTAAAATATGACATTTTTCCTATATATATATTTTTATACTTATCTTTACACTGTATCTCGCATGTATAGTATATATGTAGTAGGCAGAGCGAATCTACCGTTCTCCACTTTCCACCCAAGGCAAGACTCCTATATATACTGTGGTTAAGCATCCAGAGTAAATTTAATATATATGGTAATAATTTAAAACTTACCTGCTACTATAATTACTATAAATAAATACCAGATACTATAAATTGACTATTTCTACAGTACAAACCATAAAGCAGTAAGGTGACGTAACGATGATATCACAAAAGTGATTCAATAGTTCACGCCAATTATATGAAATTGTTAATACTATTAGTATAAAATCCTGTGAACATTTTAATATATTTAGAAATTTAATATTACACCTAACCAATGTCATGACATTTTTTTGTGAGCTTAAAATACTGCTTGTTGTTCCTTCACAACTGGCCTAGTAATAAACTTGGGGTTAAAAACATTATAAGTTCACCTAAAATTCTGTTAGTATATTTTGTATAACACCATACATATTTACAAAACATAAATAAAAACACTGTAAAAAGCTCAGGTGGTCTTGTGTTAAAGTTTTCAAATTTACGTAGATTGATGGGATTTTTACGATAACGTTATCAAATACACACTTTTGACATTTCAAACGAAATCAGGTAGCTAATGATTATAATTTACATGAATATATTATAAGTGTATGAGTAATGGTCGTTTAAAGAATTTTCATCTTTTTAGCGCATTCCATAGAACCATATCTACTTATACATATATACGTCCATTTATTGAATATTTTACATATAAACTGGCTATTTTCTCATTAATGTTTTATAAAATACTAGCGACCCCCTCGCGGCTTCGCCCGCTTTTACTACTGGATTATTCATATAATGTATGTTTGCAAAGCACTAAGATAATGTGAAAATTAATTAAACCCTAATGCAACCCGCTTTTGCGTTGTTTCAATAAGGATTTTCCAATTGTTTTACACAGCAAGGATTTTTTAGTAGGTACCGTAATTTTAAATCTGTGCTACTAATCTTTTCAAGTACTTATTAAAATATATTTAAATGACTATTTTTAGATAGTTAAATTACTATTTTTAAACGGAAGAAATTATAAACAAAAACCTACGTACTAATAACTACTACAAAAAATATGAAACCAAATATATCGCGGTGAAATAATACATTCAACTCCAACTATCCAATACGTGCAAACGCATCTAAATCTTCGTTGCTATAAAGGCAGGCTCTTTTTTCGAGCTTGTGGTTAATGCTGAAGAGAGTATTCTGTCCCTGATAAAAAGAAAGCACTACGTGGCTGCCTGTGAAGAAAATTAAATAGAATGCATCGGCCGGGAATCGAACCCGGGCCGCCCGCGTGGCAGGCGAGCATTCTACCACTGAACCACCGATGCATGTAAGGCAGGCGGGCGCGGCGGACGCATGGCGAATGGCGAGCCGTTTCGCAGCAAGGATTTTTTGATATTGTAACAACTTCTAAAGTACTTATTAAAATGAAAAACAGTAAACGACAGTTTTGATTTACATTAAATGGCCAACGTAACTAATATACTTATTTATATGCTGAGAGTAAGGGATAAGTAAAATTTGAGTAACATATAGCTGATGTGTCAACGGCGGGATGTGTCAACAATTAAATGCGTTTTTCTGTAAAACTATTCGCAATTTCGAAATAGTGTAAAAAGTAAATGTTATCTTCGTTTAACGTAGAAAATTAATAAAGTATTTTAAAGGATAAGGATTAATACTATTATGGAAAAAAATGACTCACAATAAAAAATATATTGAAATTATTATTTTTAGACAGAAAAATGGTCACAACACGTTATTCTTAAAAAATACGAATATGCCGTCGCGGACTTTTTTGTAGATCTTATTAAGAGGAACAATACTTCAGTACATTTTTTTTATGTAGTACTTACCATTAAAGCAGCGCATGCGCGAAAGTGACTCAACGGGTAGGACTTTATACACATTTATCGTATTTATGTTAATTTATATAAGAATGTACAAATATTAAACTATATATAAACCTTCTACGAAAAATACTCGACGTTATGGTGAAAACCGCATGAAAATCCGTTGGGTGGTTTAGAAGAAGAAGAGTTAGAAACAACAGACAGACACGAAAAGCGACTTTGTTTTATAAGATATAAGATAAGATAGGATAGATAAGTTGGTTATTTTAGCTATTTTGTTTGTGATTAAGTTTTCTATTCACCTTAATAACATGTAGTACACATATTTGATAAAAAAAATACCAAAAATATCTAAATAAAGTTGAGGACGAAACCAGTCACAATTATTTGTATTAAGCACTATTTATTATTATTATATAAATTAGCTAAATATTTTTAATAGTTTTTCGCACGTATTATTCATGCATTAGATTTGGAAATAATGCATGGAGTAAATATATTTGAAAATATACATATATGAATATGTTAAAAGAAATATAAATTAGTATTTATATTTGATTTTATAACATTTTGTACTATTACATTAACCTTTATCGAAAACTCCTAGCCTATTCAAAGATTTTAACCTAAAATTGAAAAAAAAATCACTTCGATCTCCAAATGCTCCACTAAAATTACAATAAAATATACTATCAAAACAATTCCCATAATTCACTGCTAATAAAATCAAACATAACTCACGAACCACGGTCTTATTAAATACAAATAGGTTTACTTCAAAATAAGTAGTATTTACGGGCTGACAAGTTTACAATCCGGTCCAATTTATTCAGTCCAATAATTCGTCGTGTCACAAAACAAACAATGGCCTGATGAACAATGACTTGAACTATACATAAATACTCCTACTCGAGTCGGGAACAAGGGTCAATTTTCACCTACATTTCGAATCGCGGATTTGCAAAACAAATCTTTTAGGAATTATTCACGCTATAAAATGTAGAGAGACTTCTCTGAGACTCTGTGCTTGGTAAAATCGGAATGGATTTTAATATTCTATATAAGCTTTTGACAAATAAATTAGATGTTTACTAATAGATTTCAGAGATGAATATATTATTAGACAAATTATACAACTTGCATCACCAAGAGCAGTTAGATGATATTTTAGGTGTATAGTGAGAAATTTAAAGAAGAAGACCAGTTTGAATAATATTTATACGTATTAAGGACTCTTCATATAGGGCCTTAGACTTGATACGATAAGAAGTAAAAAATAATATATTAGAAAATTATTACTTATATAACCAAAAACGTGCCCCTTTATTAATAGTATGAGGTGTAAAGGAAAGAGGTTACACACGCTTGAAGCGGACAAGACAAGTCAGTCCGTCCAGTACTTTATGATCTCATAAAACGAACGATTCGACAGTATTCACGCGACAGACGGCGAGTGTTGGCGAGTGTTTGCGACTAATGGCAACAATGTATCGATAATACACAAACACGGCCGCGTTGAAGTTGTGTTAATTGTGCAATAAGATAACTTTACTTCGATAATGTAATATATCAATGTATTTTTTCCTTGGAAAATACTTACCTGTTTCTAATTTCAAAATATAGTAAAATTTACAAAAAATATTACCAAAAAGACCATTTATACATATAAAATCTTAAAAATTAAAACTAATAAAAAAAACTGAAAACTAACAGATGACTCAATACTTGTCTCTCATATTGAAAATTCTTATGTTTACGCAATGTTCCCGAAGCCGTTAAATGTAGCACACGGACGGACACTCGATAATAATACATACTAAGAAACCGAATATTAATAACATGAATGTTTAACGGCTGAAACGTTTACGGCTGCCGTAAATATTATGGGATGAACAAAATTAACAAATGAATGGTTCTTCATTGAAGGCGCAAGCTCGAATCCGTTGTGATCTGTATACAATAAATCAAATTTTAAACATTTTTAATGACCGTCGTAAAACATATTCGAGAATATTGAAGCCATTTACTTTTACAGATATTAATATTCGGTCTTGACCCACAATGTCTGTTCAAAAGTGTTAACCTCAAACAGCCAAACATCTTAATTTCATTTCTTTCTTAGAATTTCACTTTGAAAATGATACAATTAAAACAATTTCTTAACAGAATTGTATCTGTTATTATATTTTTCAGACTTAATTGTTATTTTAAATTGTCAAATATACTTATATTATAACAAATTTATATTTGTTGATATCTAAAGATTGATAAATATTAGAAAAATTCTAAACTGTGACGATACCTCGAGATTTAGCACGAGCGTGTGATTGCAAACGTGACAAGTTGGGAGTTCGATTACCAATCGCGGAAATGGGGTATTTAATATTTTCATTTCTTCGATCTGTTATCGAGGTAAATCGCGGCGTTGAATTCCGCCAACAAGCAATATCTTCAGAACTCTGCCTTCCCTGCTCTACATGCGAGATACAACGTGAAGCTGAGAATAACAACATTATATTTAAAATATTTACTTGATTGCGACTCTCCTCTCTCAAGCAGAAACACGCCTGGTGGGCACGTATCATATGAAGTTTCATTTATTTATTTATTTGAAATGAAATCAAGATTGTAAAAAATTGATCCCAGGTCACTCAGGGTACTCTATAATAAAAAGCTGTCAGTTTTTGCTCAACACAATGAGGTGCACAATAAAAATACCAGTGTTCATACAAACGAGAATTTATGTTCAATATATGTAAATGAGCACGCCTCAAACGCTATGATCATAGAGCGCGTATCAGAAACATTGATTTGAAAAATTTAAATAAGTACATATTGTTTTAAGAAATATTATTGTATATTATTATTGAAAGTATAAATTTTTATTTATTGTGTATAAATATTTTTTTTTAAAGTATCATATAATATTGCTAAACCGTTGTATCTAGAGTAAATGTTTAAGTAAAAGTAAGCTCGCAAATAAATTTTATATTTTATTTTATACCATTGTTAAAATATCAGTAATCTTCTTATTTTATTTTAAGTAACAATCTGTGACAGGAGTTCTTTCACATTAAATTCTCCACTATAATTCTCCTTTTGTTGGTGGATGGATAAAGCTCACTAGGTATGAAAACAAGCAAATTGTCTGTAAATATAAACTAATATCCACTAACTATAACTTATACTTTAAATAACTATATTTTTATATTTTTATTATACTTAAATATATTTTATATATCACAAAACTATTATAATTATATATTTTCTTTATAAATATTGATTTAAATAAAATCAACTGTTCCTTAAATTATAATTCTTAGTTATTACTATGTACAACACATAATGCATACATATTTTAGAAAGTTAGCTTCCCAAGATACCAAATAACACACAAAATGAATAAAAAATTATGTTTTTCATCGATTTAATGATCACTAATCTGTTAAAATAAATTATCGCATAATTTTCGTGTTAATGTCTTAGAATTTGTCATACATACATACACACCGACGCAATGCATACTTGTGGATATTATAATCCTATAGGCACATTACGTATAGTGTCAAACGCTTAATAATACAAAACGAATTTATTTGTATAGCTAACTACTTTACACGTGTAAATAAATCGTATATATATATTTTATGAGAAGTTTGTTTAATTAAAATAGAAAGCCGACGTGAATTTTTACAGTTGTAGCGCAATGGAACAGCGTCTGACTCTATACGCGAAGGCTGTGGGTTCGATTCCCTTTAGATGGAATTGATTATTCTATTTTCCTGCGTTGAAATGCGACACTCAGCACGCAACGTCTCTTAAATTAAGCAGAGTGTCTTAAACGAAACTCTATAACACGTATTTATTAACTACTTTCCAGTCTCATATCGATCTTGAGATGCCGTTTTCATTCATAAATGTTATATCTATGGATTCCCGCTATTTATAAAATAGAAAGCTATCATTCTAAAGAATTTATAAAACTCTATAAGTACTTTAAGTCGTAATGAAAGTTTTAATTCCTTATACAGTAATAACCTGACCTGACTTGGTGTTGTAAAGCAGCTGCCGTTTTATATTATGCTTTGATTGATTCGAGAATTTTATTTAGTTACTAATTGGCACGGCAATGTAATAATTAGAGCGGCGTACATAACGTAATCATTAATAGTAATAACTCTTTTTTCTATAAAAATCACGTGAATATTACTGTGACCGTAGTTCACGCAGGAAAAATGTACCTAACAGTGTCAGGTCAGTCCTGCATATGCCAAGTAGGCAGAGGGAACCTAGTGTTAAGACATTCTGTTCCCCATGCATCGAGTAATTTTCGAGACATTTTAAGTGGAGGAGCATATTTCTAAAATATTATACCTGTTAATATTAACAGGTACAAAATCTATGAGTATCTATGGAGATATTTATATATTTTTATTTTTTTATTTTGATTCTTAGCCTAAAATATTTAATTTAATAAATTTTATCAAACATCAAACCTCTATCATTTTTAAATCAACATTTTAAACAACTTAAAATATTCGATGACAGAATCCAAAACAATAAGATTTGAATAGATAAAACTTCTGTGTAAATATTCTTACCTTACCATAGATAAGAGCAAGTAGTGTGGGAAACTTTTTAAACCACATAAAAATATTGTAATAGCCGGCAAAGAGGATCCGCGTGGAATGCGGACAATTGTCTCTCACTGGTGATTCATCATCCGTTTGGAAGGTAGAGTCTGTATCTTACAAGGTCAGTGTCTATCTTATCTTTATTCTATAATAATTAGCTACCTCACATTATATACTTTTTTAACTTTTATGGTCCTAATTATATATTTAAAGCAAATTAGTTTTAATTGGAGCCAGTATGTTAACAATAAAGGAGAGCATTAACCTCACTGCTTATTACTTGTGATCATTAAAAGTTATGAACTTATCAAGGTCTTTGAATTTAGCATTAATTAAGAATATTTAAATGTAAAACAAACATAAATTAGTTTAATTCTTACAAGAAAATTAAATTATTAAATATGTTTTCACAATAATGCAAATAGACGATCTTTTTTAATTAGCTCAGGCTTTTACAAATAAAAAAATATAACGAACTTTTCTTGAGAGACGAATTTATAAGTTACGAATATAATTTTGGCAGTTTAAACTTAAAATTTAACGAAAATAACTCTTTTATTTTATTCATATTTAATACCCTAATATAAAGTGAGTTCGCCATTTTATGTTTACTTACAGAGTGTAAAGTTAGATCGCATTTATACTATCTGAGATAAAGCTCACTTGTGTGAGGTCATTTTATGAATTCTTATTACGACTAACACTAGTAATATTTTATTGGCAATAAAGTATCCAGTAGCACTTAGTAATAATTTTCCAGCTTTTACATATTCTTGATATCCTTTTAACTCTAACATCTTTTTCACATAAAATATATTATATTATTGTTTCAATCTATCAATCAATCAAATCAGCCTTTTTGGGTCCACTGGTGGACATAGGCCTCTCCCAGGGTGCGCCAAAGCTCCCGATCCTCCGCCTTCCGCATCCAGTCGAAGCCAGCAACCTTCTTCAGGTCGTCGGTCCATCGAGCTGGAGGGCCCCCGCCACGCTTGCTGATCCGCGGTCTCCACTCAAGGACTCGTCTGCTGCAACGGCCATCGGTCCTTCAACAGCTATTTAGTTTTATTATTATTGTTTATAATAACAAAAAAATAATTTTCTTTGCTCTACATATTTACAGAGTTAATCATCAATCACACTAGATTTGAAATCATGAGGTCAATATCATATTTCTACCTATACTTATTTAAAAGCTCACAAAGCTATACCACGCTTAATATAAGTGCCTTTAACTCAAAATTATTGTAGAACAAAAACAGTAGTGAAAAATCTAAACACGCCACTCGACAAAATCTGCTAATGGTTTTTAATCATCATTACTGCACGTATAATCTGTAAATTTTCAACTTCTGTACTGAACAAGTTGCGACAGTTCCATGTAAAGTTTGTCAATAATATGATCCACCTGTGTTATACAATTATAAAGATCTACTTACGACTGCAAGCAGGGTAGTTTTCACAAAGCAAAATCGCGGATTTCATTGAGTTCTACGTAAATATCAAAATGATTTATTAAGAAAAAAAATTAGACAATTAGATAATTAAAAAATTAGACTATTTATTAAGAAAAATCATTATGGAAAAAACTGCACTGACCACTACTATAACATAAAAAATCTATGTTTAACAACGAATGTTACCGACTCGTTTCCAATTCGAAATATTATCGTTTTCTCGAAAAAGCTAAATTAAGTACTGTTCCACTGTTCAACGCCCATTTTAAATATGTTGTTTATAAAAGGTGGAAAATAAATAAACTAAGTGGAGAATATAGTCACTAAGTCCTCTGCCTCCTCACAGAGTGCACGCGAAGATCTTAATTTCCATCATAAACCACAAGAAAGAGAATATGTAAAAATCAAATCTCCAAAGCACTTATCTCATTTTCACCAACAAACACATGCAGTTATATCCAATTTACCATAAACAAAATAGTAAAAGAATCACACATTACCGAGGTATGCAATTTCGTCTGCAAATTGACTGAATGCAATTCAAAGGTGCAGTCTAGCTTTGTCGTTTACTTGTTGTTCAATCACTAAAAGAAGCTTGTTTAATGGATTTCCAGCATTACCTAGCATATAATCAGACTGGACTTATAAGGTATATTTTACTGTGAACTCTATTACACTATTTATAAATATGTATTTTTGTTCAATACAGTTTTATTTTAAAATTAAAATATTTTTATTAATCAATAAACTAAAGCCTAGGCAATATTTAATTGGAAAGCTGAAGGCTATAGACTTTAGTGTTATATTACAAATGTAACATAAAACCCATTAAGTTGTAAGAAATTTAGGCAAATATACATAATTTACATATACACATTTTTTTTATAAATTATCTATTCATACTAAGAACATAAAAAATATAGAAAATCATTTTTTATATCATACTTAATTTATTCTACGATCTCTTAGAAATAAGTACTTATTGTAGAACCAAAATAAAGTGTATAATATTCTTTGTTCAAGCAATACCCGCTAAGCCCATGAAATCGCTGATCGCCCGCGCATGCTGCATGGCCTCATCGCCCGCGGCAGAGTCTCAGTCACGACATGCCAGTCAGAAACCACCAATTTGTGGCAGCCGTGTTGGTTTTGTTGAAGCTAGCGTCTTCATACTCTCTTTACACTTTTTGCCAACGTGAATAGGTACGAGTGAATGTAACCGACTCATTTGTTAAGATATGCTTAGTTGTTATTCTTAAAATATAAAATAATATTTCTTTATTATATTTACACCGAGGCCGTCGTAGCGCAGGGGTACAAGCGTGCGACTGTAAATGCGCCAGTCCGTTCGATTCTTACTGGGTGGGAATTCTTCGCTTTGGAACAAGTCACGGCGCGGTGCTGGGTTCCGCCACTCAACGATAAAGTGGAGAACGGAAGTGTCTTAATAGGAACCGATTGTGTTAACACTAGATTCCCAGGTTTTCTCTGCCTACCCTGCTATGTGTTGCAATACACCCTAAAGCTAAAAGATCTATATTTTATAAAAAAATGTGAATGTTACAATTAATACAACACAATATATCGTATTATTTAAATATGTACATTTTATATTTAATTGCACGAAATTTATTTTACTACAATGCTATAAAGATTTAAGCATAGATTGGAAAGCACTCTTATCTTATCTCTCTGTCACATATCCATAAAAGCTTAAATAATATGCAAACTTAACAAATAATTATTTGAAGTATTTAACCGAGTAATTTTATCTACTTTGTGTCTATAATACCACTATAGATGTCATAAAGGGAGAAAATAATCATACAAAAGTCTTTAACGACGTGAAGTTCCGCAATTCCAAAGAAAATAGAAGAATGATATGAGAATGTCGAAACCAGAGCCTTTCTATATTCCTTAAAGTGACAGAAATACATGAAGATTAAGAGAACCACATAAATCTAATAACTATACAATATAAATAATTGCAAACTTAGAACCATAATTACTTTCCTAACACTATTACAACTTCAATTTAGAAGAGAACTTGAATTATTGTCCCATACAAATAAATATTAGCAATAATTCTAGTTCATCTAATATAGCGTAGTAAGTTAAAGTTACCCTTGAGTAATGTGCGTCTGCGCTTGCACAATTTGCACTAATACGCTGTTTCTTGTTCTAATCGCCGTAGATCGGGTGAATGCGTCGTTGCAACGTCAGTTTTGTATTTCTATAATGATCGTAAAAACTAGAACTTGCTTGAGCAATCTGACATTTTCTTAGCGGAAGCCAATATCTCACTAAGCTC
>JAEBDU010013276.1:0-36293 GCA_016802625.1 Heliconius numata | reverse complement strand
ATTAAACCTAAGCCCAAAAAGGTATAAAATATTTAAAAAGTTAAATTTTTGGAGTTTTTTACATATCACACCTCACCTCACCTCTTTTGACATTTTATGTACCAAACTGATCTATGAACTTTGAAATAACTTAAAAGCGAACATTAAAGAAGGGCCGAAGTCACAAACGCCATCGACAGGCTATACCAACTCGAAGGACCATTTAGATACAAAAAGAAAGAGCTTGTCCAGATAAGAAAGGAAAGTGATTCATTCCCCATTTACAAACAGTTCTAACCATATAAAGGCTCCTGGTAGGCATTGATTATGCCGGCTAACATTGCCTCAAGAAGCACCAAGGACTAGGTGTTGATCTGTACGACCGGATGAAACATATTGTAAACTTTGTATATGTAAATAAGTACTTTTGTGATGAGATGCTCTTTTTAGACTACTTGCAAATTATACATGGACACACAAATATTTCCTTAAAATAAACAGGAAATCTTAACATTTATCGTATTTTGCCATAAAACGTTTAAATCAACATTATCCATAAGTAACTTTAAATCAACACAAAGTAGTAGGTACTACTTATATTAGGTAGGTAGTACACATGGTTAATTTAAATGCTTCTTCATTCGAATGACTTTTAATGAAAAGTATTAGTTTAAAGTAGTCTTAGATATTAAAGTAGTTATATTTTTTAAATAATTGCTATACGTCTTCACAGTTATCATAATTTAAAAAAATATTGTATTATAGATACCACTCAGTTTCATTTATATATAACTACACACGACTAAAGTATCATACTTCTTATTAGATACAATGTAGCCACCCAAAATTTATAAAACAGATTATAATATTTGCTTAATTAATACAGTATTATTAATCAGTTAATTAAATATACTTATATCCATCATAAAGTGGCTTATATAATGAGCTCGATATCAAATTAGCGTCTAGAGCAGGTTTGGTCGGCTTGGCAAGTCGCGGAGACGTCCGCGCTTGCAGCATCAGCACATGATGCATGTGATAGAGCCGGGTGGAACAATGGCTCGGGTTGTCATCGCACCGAGTGTAACGAAGAGGAGGAGTGTGAGGCGTGGCCGCGAGCCGATTGGCCGCCGCATGCAAATGCGACTGCGCCCGCGCAATCACTCTCGCGACAAAAACCCGCCGCGTCCAGACAAAAACCGCAAAAACGTATGGTAACAAGAAATGGCAAAAAATTAGCTTTTTACTCAAGATTTATGTCTGTCCCGCCGCACGCGTCTTTCGCTGACAATTTTTTCAACGGCGCAAAAACTCGCCGCGGCTCCTGGACCCGTCACGTCACCGCGAAATGAATAAATGTATCATCGCGAAGCGCGCACTTGTTAGTCACGCTGCCCCCGGCTGGACACTTTATGTAAATAGCGCCCTATCCGATCGTTTTTTGTCCTAGCGCTAGTACTTGACGTTCTTTTTTAAAGTTTTAATAGGTACAAGTTTTGCCATTAAGTTTATATGTGTTATATGTGCTGTATTACCTTTGTTGTATATTATTATATATACTACTAAGGTATATAAATAGCGTCAGCAGACATGCTAGCTATTATTCCTATTAAACACCATTATTTTTTAAGTTAGGACAAGCAAATGCCTCTCCAACTGAATTTCGTGCTAATTAAGCATACAAAGCCGATAGAGTCCGCTATATAAAAAAAATACTATTGCGCCTAGTTCTGGTTTCGTGTAAATCATTCATAAATCATTCCAGTAGTTTGGTAACTCAGTAAAGAAATGCCAATTAGTGAGTTTTCATTTTTTCAATCACACAACAGTTGAATTATTTAGAATTAGCATTGATTAGCGGCGTTGTAGCGTCGCGACGAGGGGGGGGGGGGGGGCGGTGGATGCGCAGGCGCCGACGCAATAGCCGCAGAGGCCATTACTCGCAAGTCGCATTTACATTGAATGCACTGACACCGCCGCGCCGAATGTCGGGACGTACTCAATTAAAATACGCCGATAAATTAGCAGATATACGCTATACACTCGTGCAATACAACAAATTGAGTACAGTATATGCGATTCCATCTAAAAGTGCTTTAATATCGCGAAGGCTGTGGGGGAAGAAGAAACTGTCCAAGTTAAAATGACAACCCGTTTTGTATGGGAAAATCTGGTCATTATTCATGATAGCAATATTACTGATGGAAATAATTTCTGGCTTGCAGGATTGGATATTGATCAGGAACACATTTTTAATGGTGCTCCTTTGATTTCATATCAAGAAACTACGTTTTGTTGTTTTTCCTAAATAATGAAATAAAAAAATGTATCCTCTAATTATTACTATGTTATTATCATTAACACTTCTTGCTTCAGCTTCATCTTAAAAAGCCTCAAAGCCATTTTTTACTTCAATACAGCGGCAAAGTCTCTAGCAACTAAATTGCTAGTTAATATAATTAAAATAACAATACACACAGACTACCAATGCGACTTCAAAGCGAGCACGACTATCAAGCGTGCCATTCTCAATACGAGTTCGTGAGCGTATGACAGTAAGACCTGATATTATTTTATTGTCGGTCTTCCCACGCCCCTTTCTTCCATCGCCCAAACTAAATCGGGATATTTTCTTATTAAATATTATCAACACGTTTAGTATCATTCAAATTCAAATTTGATTTAAATTAACTTTTGCAGCCTTTTGTATTGACCTAGTATGTATAAACGATCGATTTACTACAATCTAGTTAAAATTTTAACATTTTCTCAACTTTCTTAGATCGTTGTCAGCAAGAGAGCGTGACAAACGACGCAAGACGTCGCTCCACAGCCATAAAGTGTAAGCGTCACGTCGGTGCACATTTGGACTGTAACGACGCAGATAAGCTCACTGCAAGCTCTAATGCGTACAGGAGTTATCTAAACGGTGCGATCGCATCGTCTAGACCTCAGGCAAATTGCTTTCATCGTATGTGATAACCACTTTACATATACTTTACATGGCTTTCTGCCAAATAAAGTATTTGTTTTTGTTTTATTTCTATGTAAATTTACTGTGTGTTTGGCGTATGTATGTATGTGTTTGTGGGACTTGGCTATGTATATTAAGATAGAGAGAGAGAGAGAGAAAATTATTTCAGTAAACTTAAAAAAATATTAATAAGAATTGGAATTGTTAATCTGAGCCAAGTGACTCGAAGTTTAGCATAGGATACGAGTAAAGTAGCGAAGGTTATTCTCTATTTAGGAATACGCCGTTACATAAATGCCATGGTTATTTATTCGAAATCCACAAATCTTAAGTTTCGAGGTGATATAAAAGACTTTCTATTGTTTCTTCCTGAATAATCCGCAAAAATGTGGTATATCTTTTAGGTCAGAAGAAAAAATTGGCAATTATCCTAAAAGTTTCTCTAGTAAAATCTATGTAACTTTTGCCTAAGCATGTTATAAGTTATAAAGCTTTCTTAATTAATGAACCAGTCCTTCGATGCTGTCCTCGACGAACAGCTGCAACATTTCTAAGATGCCAGCAAAAACCACTGGCGATGGTCCAGGAGACAAACGAGTTCACACTTACACTGAATCTTTGTGCCGGAAATGTTGAGTTATACACAAGCTACACGTATAACTATGAATTTGTAAGAATTTTATGGATATTTTACGCGAATAGTATAAATTAAGCAAAGGAATCTAGTGTTAAACTCCTTTCTCACTTTTTGCCCGACTTTATGTAATAAGTGGTGAATTTAAACGCCGCGTATTGTTGGAAATGAAAATAATTTAAGCATAAAAATGCCCCCGAATGGAAATCGAACTTAGGAAGACCTCTTCAAATAAGAATTCATAAAATTAAAAAATATATAAATTGGAAATACCTTGCAAATACACCTCTTACCAAGACCATTACACTCATAAAGTAGCTGGTCCAATTATAAACGTTAATTAGTTAGCAATTAATCCTAGCGTACGTCCATCTCTCGAAGCTTTATGTATGCGAGATAAGCGTAGGCTCATTACGGTGATCTGGGCGCATTAGATCCGAGCCCGCCATTCCTATTCAATTATGCGATTGCACAAAAAGTGGTTGCGAATGCGAATGAGGACAGGACAGGACTCGCGCCCAATTTACAAATAAAACGCGGGGAACGTCCGGCCTCGCAAAAACTGACCACACTCCTCCTTGTGCATATGAATGGGACAGTTTTTGCACCAGGTAAGGTAATATGCTGCTAAATCACTGGAAACTTATCTAGCTTTAATGGTTGCTTGTCTTTGTTTTTTATGTTGGTGTTGTGGTGAGCTTCTATTTGTATAAGGATAAGTTTAATTTTAGAATTTATGTATACGGAAAATATGAAGTTTGAAGAAATAGTCTAAATGTTTTATTTATTAATGAGCTTTTATGTTATAATAAGGGCTTACTAAGTTAATTGGCAATACCAGTGTAGATATTACAGTTTACGTATATCAGTTTATTATATTTGACTTAAACGTCTTTTATTGTAATTTTTTCAGCCTAAAAACACGTAAAACTCAACTGAAGCCAGAAAAAAAAACACGTAGTATAAATGTAATTATCGGCGGTACAAAAACTAAAATTAACCAAAAGTTCAACAAGAAGTTCCAGGATGAGAGAAAAGCGCCATATTAGGGCCGTGAGAGCGTCTGATTATGTAACGAAGAAGGGATCCGCCGCCGGCCACTTTTTGCCCGCGACAATGTCCACGGAGATGCGGCATGGAAAATTCAACAGATTATCTGAGATGCCTTCGCAGCCTCCGATGGTCTCCACGTATCCAGGCATCCTAAGGACCGCGCCAGTGACTGACTGACTGGCTGGATGTATACTCATCATTCAAAATATCTCCTTGTTATGACTCGACAGTTGGACAAAAACTTGCCCAATGCAATCTGTTTCCCGAACTAAACGTGTCACTTTCTGCTCTCTTTTGATTTTGATTATACCTGTTTGGTAAGTAGCCTAACGCTTGCGATTTTAAATACTCTTTGTGTTCCTTTTTGTTTTATTTATGGTTTATTAAAAGCGGTTATTACGTCCGAGGTCTTGAGAGCGATATATATTTAAAACATTTTAAGGTAAATCATTATTTTTTTATGTTGAGGCCAGCCGTGGCGTAGGGGCACAATATGTGACTGAAAACACGACTAGTTGTGGGTTCAATCCCCACTCGAGGCAATAAGCTTCGCCACTCAACACGAAATGCCTCCAGAATGCGGAAAGTTCCCCACTTTCCGCATTCTGGAGTGTCTTAACACTAGGTTCCTACCTTCCTTGCTGTGTGCGGGATACGTCTACCAAGGTGGAAAAACGTTACAATGTACTATCTACAAGATATCAATTTAAAAAAACAATGTTATATATTTTTTGTGTTATTTTCTCCTTGTGATCCTAAACACCGCTAAATATTATTTATATCTATCATGAGATTGGTAATCGTCCAATTACCAATCTCATGATAGATATAAATAATATCATAATTAAATAAAAATATGTATATAGTTGCGGCACGACTCCGGCCGTCGATGCCGAGATACTCGTACCCTGACTTATGAACCGGGCCGAGCCTTGCAAAGCAGGCGAGGGATTATTGTAGTCGTTATATTAAACTCGATCAAATATGTGATAACATACTATAGAGCAGCTTTGAAGTATGAACATCATGATGCAGATGTAGATTTAGGGAATTAAATTTATGTCACAATCGTTTAATATTGACGCGATAAGAATATTAATATGTAAAATTCGTTTTAAATGTAATTTACCAAATAATGAACTTGAAAAAATAAATGAATACTTAATATTACGTTTAACATTGCGACAGAAATATTTCATCTTGATTAAAGAAATGGGAATGTATATATTTGAAATCTTATCTAAATATTACTCTAAGTAAGATTCGAACCTACATATTTTTGAATTGAATTTTGAATTGAAATTTAAATTGAAAAAATATTTTTAAATAAATATTTTTTGAGTTCAAAAGTATCTCGCATATATCAATCAGTCCTTCGAGTGGGAATCGAATCCAAATTCATCGTGTTTACGTTAAGACGTACCGCTGCACCACCACAAATTCATATGAAAGTAAATGCCAAACTAAAAATGACAAAACTTTATTAATTAAAAACTAAACATAATTAATAAGGTTTCATTAATAGCATATCTTTGTCCGCGTCGACACATCGTCACGCACTTTCGACAATTACAGATAAGAAAAACGACACCTAAATTAAATTAATTCAAGTTATTTACACCGTTTTGTTTCGCGAATATATCAAGCATTATATCGAGATATCGTTAATCGAATCGACGATACATCGCATGCCTAATTGACCGTATAGAGTCTCTCTGTTGCCTTCAAAATAAAGTCGAAATTAAAAAAATGTGGTAACAGCTGGACGTCACGTGGCCGGTCGATAAAGGACACCGGGGTCAGTCACGCAACACGCACAGGGTCATTTATTTGTCATTAACACTTCAAATTAGTATTAATGGCACAAATATAAAGTGGCTCGAGCGATCGTGGAGATATTCTTTATTTTAAGAATGTATGTATAATGCTGATTTTTAAGTAAAATGTCCAATGAAATTGCTAGAAAAGCTCCTACGGAAACGCAATTAATTTTAAGTTAAGCAAATTAATAAAAAAAAATCAACAACTTGTAACTTTCTAAGAATATCACCAAGACATTGCTGCAACGCTTTTACATTTTACAACCTTTCTATTTATATATCTATATAAGCGTATAATTTTTTTTGTCCGTGTATTTGGGTCGATACGAGGGAAGCGCGCTTTGAACCGTCACTAACTGTCCGTCTGTTTGTTTTTGCTGGCATACAGGGCATTCCCCGCAACTTTCACCGTTGACCGCTTGATAGAGCATAGCAATGTTATTATAATAATTTCTTTAGGAAATTAGTTAATTGCGTCTCTATAACGGGACCTTTGCTAATAAATGGAAGTAAATAAGTAACAACATTAATTAATATTAGTTTAATATTAATAGTTAAGGCGTAAATTTCAGAGAAAGAAAAACGAATTTATGCGTATTGTTATTATTGAAATAACAAGCTATTTGTTTGGTTGCTATGCTCATAAATTTTGAAGTATACATATACAATATTCAAGTGCAGTGAGCGTACCGAGTACGTAGATTCTGAAGTTTTAATTTGATTTATTATCTGTATATATGAAGAAAATATGTATATAAAATTCGTAGCACTGACCAATAAATTATAGTTAAAATATTGGTACAGCACTAATGTAACCATTTGTTTTGCAATTTTAATCAGGATAACAGCATTTAATGAGCAGTTTTTATATAATAAAGTGCCTAATGTTTATCTTTATCGCTCTCATAACAAAAAATATGTGGTAGTTTTATATAATTTTAACTAAATAGTTTTAGGATGTATCACGAAATACGATAGAAGTTATACTATAACATATTAAAAAGATAAATGTATAGTCCGCCTACTACAAAATCTGTGGACATATGAATCTGCAAAAATTGTAAGCAAATATAAGTAAAGTGTTAAAAGGAAGCGAATGCGTGCGCGCAGTGGCTGGAACCGCGAGGCATGGGCCGCGCCCGACTAACTTACTTATATAGATATCGATAAAGTAAATTAAGTTATTTTTTGTATAAAATATAATTTTTATTATATCGTAAAATATTTAAAAACATATGATAATGGCGATAGTTTTGAAATAATATATATTCATACTTATTTTAGACTCGTGGCTAAATCAGAATAACATAGGTATACATATATTTCAATACAATTTAAAATGATTTTTCTGAAATATTTATTTCTTAAACTGTTATAAATTAATAATTATTATTTAGTTTTTGTATCGATAACCACGACTCACGAAGCAACGTCTATTGTTTGTTATACACTGCATGTGTAACAAAAACACCACGCCTGCCAATTACAGAGGCATCGAGTTTTTCATCCGAGAGAACTTTCTTCCATCTCCATATTCATAGAAAGAAAGGGTGAAATTATAGACATGAATATGCTAACGGCTGGTAAATGCTAAAGTTGAATAACATCGCGTGTTCGTGGAGTCACTAGCCTAGTGGACTCGCTAGTAGCCACTGGACGCTCGGTTTTGACAATTTATTTATTAACCGACTTCTGTAAGAAAAGGAGGTTATCAATTCGACTGTATTTTTTTAATAACATTTTTGTCATATTTAAATAGCGTTATTGAGAATGAAATCGATAACGATTTCGATAATAGTAAGGATGTTTATTTTTTTAAATTTTGTTTGCATCTTTTCTCCTTTGTATTTATTTACTTTAGAAAAAGAGAATATTAAAATTATATTGTCAATTTAACTTTGGTATAATGAAAAATATTTAGAATATTTAGAATTACAATTAAAAAATACATATAAACCAAATAATTAAGGTTCGTCGGGACGCGCTAAAGAAAACCGAAGTACCGCACGGCGCACACACATACATACGCCGTCATGTACACAACGCCGTCGGGTGTCAGACATAATTGATAAAGTTAGTAGCTGATGGCCGCCACGAGAGCTGCATCTACAAGTATCTACATAATGATCTACATCGTCTAACAAACTTATATTGTATTGTAGTCAGCGTCGCGGGGGGCCGTAGGGGGGTCGCGGGGGTCGTCGGGGGCTGGAGGGGGGGTCGACAAGTGGAGGTCAAGTAATGATACATTCGCACGGACTGAGGTGCTATGTAATAATGACTTATGTACGTGATCCAATTATTTGGGCACGCTCATTACGCCTTAAGTGTGAAATATTGCCGGCTTTATTACTACCATCGCTGACTTATACTCTCCCCCCCCCCAATGCCCCGTCCTCTTCAGGCCAGGGCGCCTCCCGTACTCCGCGCCCGCCCTCGCCCACCTGCAGCCCCGGGGGGATCTGCAGTCCTGCAACTACACTAAATCATAATAATGTAAGGTGCAGAACGCAAACGGATCGTGAGAAAACTTGCCCCATTTAACTAAAGTATGTGCAATGTGCATACTATGTATATATGAGTATGTAATACGCGAGTTGGTATAATATGATCGTTCTATAATTCAAACGCAAAAAGCGCACCAATGCTCGTAACTCCAACCGAACATGTTTCACAAGAAAAAGCTATATTCCAAGAATCCGGTGGAAAAATATTTAATTACAACTGTGACTTGAGTGTTTTATTTGGATTATTTATTTCAATATTGCACTCTGGTGCATTGACACGCTAGTAGCGTGACAAAATGGTAGACTGACAAAGAATTAAATATTTTACATGTATTACTATAAATATAAATTAATTACCTGAACTGCACAATACCTCAAGTTATCGTCTGCTATAGTTATGGTGTTTTACGAGGGGTCCACCTCTACACGCTGTCTGGACAACATTTCGCACCTACCAAGAGCTTAAAAGTTATAGACTACAATAAAATATTTATAATCTCTAAAGCGATAAAGACTAATATAACATATACATATAATAAATTTGTAACTGATCGCTGTCCATACATGGAAGATAAATGAGAAAGTCAGTAATAAATGCCTAACTAATTTTTTTTGTCTGTTCGTCTGTGCGTTTGTGTACGGTAATTTCAGAAATGGCTTAACCGATTACAATATAGTTTTCACAATTGTATTTTAACAAACTCCCCTTAACATTTAGTATTAATTTAATTTAAATCATTTTATAAATAAAAAAAATATTAAATATTGAATGTGATAATATTGCTACAAAATAAATGTTCTATTGTATTGGCTTAAACTTTACTTTCAATGATTGGATATATTGTCTTTAATATAATAATTGTTATTAGATCATGAAAATAATATATATGATAGGAAAATAAATATTTTTACATTACAAGCGGGCGAAGCCGCGAGTCGGTGGCTAGTTAATTAATAAAACTACAAAATTAAACATTTTAGCATATATCTATATGATATAGAAGTGCAGACGGTCGGCCGCGAGGTCCGCGGGGGTCCTCGGGGGAGGTAGCTGAATACCGAGCACAGTGTTTCAGTTATTCCATTAATTAAACTGTGTTCCGCGACCCCCGCCCCGCCTACGCCCACCGGCCGCCCAAAGCATACTTGCTATACATGCCATTCTTATATGTACATGCAAATTTTTAAATATTAGGAAAATGATTTTTTCTACATAATTTAACTATTAACTTGTCTCTATCTATCTAAGCCTAGTGATACATTGGTCGTAACGCCGCAGCAAAACGTATATATATTTGTGATGGTTGTAGGTTCGATTCCCACTCGGAAGAATGAATTAGTCTCATTTACTTGCTCTGATAAGAACAATAAGCGCGGTGTTCTAAATGACTCGAAAATTGGCAGGTTCTTCTGTGTTACCTTGCTTTATGCGGGTTACAGCGTGAATCTAAAAAACTCTCTGACTTACTGACATTCTCTACACTGTAAAACAAAAACAAAAACTAAGGGCTGTCGAGGAAAGCGGACAGTTACTCCTGAATCGGATGCAGGCAGACGCGGACGCAGCAATTACAGTTCCGCGAGCTGTAAGACATTTTTGTAACAAAAAATCAGTTTTCAGACACGAGTTTGTCCGATTTCAAATAAAATCGTAAATTAACCTTTGTGTGGTATTGATATATAATGTAACTATTCTATACAAATAAAATATTTTTGAAAATTTGTCAAAAGCAAATATAACATGAACATGAAAATTTATAGAAACTTTATTTTATTGTTTCAATTTTTTTTAATATCAATAAAATTAATATGCAAATAATAATAATATAGTAATAAAGTTCATCCCTAGCGTAGGCTGGGCGGGGGCGGGGGCGGGGGCGGGCGGCGGTAGTATGAGAGGTAGGTGAGATCGCACGCTGTTAGAATAAAACATTATTCATAAATAGGATATTGCGGCAGGTGGGCCTGACCTCCCTTCACCCCCTGCCCGCCCTCCGCAAACCCACCCTGCCCTGAGACACAATGCAATTTTAACGAATAACAAGCCTTAAAGAAAATTTAAGGAAAGGAAAAGCCTTTTTATAATTTATAGGAATACTACATCTTGATACATGAATGTAAAGTAAAAACATAAACATTGTTTAATTTTTTTATGGAGATACAGTTTCATTTATGTGTAAGTATAATAAAATACTTACGATTCCTCAGCCTCAAGCGGATAGACAGAAAAGGCCTATTCTCCACTTTTCACATAGATTCAAGACATAACGTGCTGAGTAGCGGAACTAAGCCCCGCATGTTTCATGCCGGAACGTAGAAATTAAATTAAATACCCCCGAGTGAGGATCGAACCCAAACCACGGTTACAGATCCTGTGAAATTGCACCACGATTACTTCTAAATAAACATTACACGCCTTAAAAAGTAGTTATTTCTCATACTATAAGTATTTCAAAATGTAACAATGTAGAAGGCGTACATAGTTGCATGCTCAGACGTCGTTTATTAATATCATTTTAATTAGCAACGTTGCATCTCTTAGGAACGTCATTAACCGTTGCAGTTGTGTTTTAGTGATAATTAAATTAAATAAATATTAATGTTAACTTGAAACTTAATATATTTCAAAAAAATTATGCATTACTTATGTTTTGTATGACTTCTTGTACGATAAGTTGAATAACGTATTAGTGTATTGGTTAGTTTATTATAATATATGGAACTATTTTATTTCATCCGTAAACATTGACAACTTAGACGAAAACTGACATTAAAATCATTGAAAACTACCCCTACCTCATTTAATATTGTAAACTTGAGTTCCTAATAATCATAAGTTACAAATATAAAAAAAAATCTAAATTATTTACCGCGTTAAGAGTATTTAACTGTCAATTTATCAATGTTAAAATAGTTGCTAGTAGATGCTTTCCGCTTCCATAATAGAGGAACTTTTTCTGAGTACCCTACATATACTAATGTGTAGAGTCAGACTGTCAATCCATCAACGTACTCCGTTGACGGATAAATGTAGGCATACCTTACTGCCAGTATTGAACATGCGGTTACAACTGTATACTGTCAATTAATTATCAAAGATATGTATATTTACTTGACATAAACTTATTTTGTAATTGAAGCGATTTTATGTAAGTTTTTTTTTTAATTTCACGTAGTATCCCGCACGTAGCAGTGGGGAACCTAGTGCTAAAACACTCCATTTATCAGTCATTGTCCAATTTGGAGATTTATTATTAGAGTGGCAAAACTCAATGCCGCGCTATGCTTTATCACCAGGGCGGGGAAATGAAAATAAAAACAAATAATTCCTCCTAGTGGAAATCGAACCCACAAGCGTCGTTTACATTCAGTCTCTATCTCACTAAAACTTCTAACATTTTCAGTTACCTACAATCAGTGTTTGGTTTGTAAGCATAAAATACTCCCTAGCTACATATTTTTTTTACTTTTTCCTTACTAATCAAATACATACATATATTACCGCAATCGTCTACATATGGTAGATAAAGGAGTATTCAGACTATTTATTGGGTTGACGTCGCATAATCGAAGCTCATTACAGCGCGGATTAATTACATGTGGCCCGCGATAAGGACAACTGTGCCGTGGGAACCGACCGGACCCCGCTTGGGTTCCCGCTCACTTTGATTACATTGCTGACTTACAAGGAACAAACCTTCGAAGTCATTAAGTAAAACGAGCAATGGATATATGAAAAATAACAGGATCGACGTACATGAGGTCATTCTACCATTTGCTTGGCAATTATGTAAATGTCTAATGTGTGGCGACACTGCCTTATATGTTTATTGATATTAATGCAATAGAATTTCCATACGACAAGTTTTTTGTTCGGCTCGCTCTATGAACTCGCATAATATGTTATTTATGTGTTAGATACATAAATATATATAAGTATATATAAAAAAGGGTTTTTTTATACATATATATATATCAGCTTCACGTTGTATCCTGAATGTAGAACGGTGGGCAGAGGGAGCCTAGAGTTAAGATACTTGGCTCCCGTATTCTGAAGGTATTGCGTGTTAAGAGGCAGAACTCAACGCCTCGCTTTGCATTGGAGCGAAACGCGGCGTTACTGTAAACCAAAGCTAAGAAATGAAAATATTAAATTAATTTCCTCAAGGGGGAATCGAACCCTGGCATCGCAGCTGTCGCGCTGAAAGTCACACGCTTGTGCCCCTACACCACGACTGACCTACTCATATCTGGACGTACGATAAAATATAATATATGATTGCAAAAAGGCAATTCTAACGCGGCCCTTAATTGCTCGAGTGAAAGGCTGTTATAAATAAAGTAACATGTTTAATAAACGATTTATTGGACGAATGTTGATTGTAGCATATTTTGTAATTTTGTAATAAGGTATATACAGCGTGTTCTATACTACCTTATGTTATTTTTATTTGAAAAACATTAAAATATAGGCTTATAGGTTAAAAACAGATTATCAGTAGTAATAGTTTTCAATAATGGCAACATTATCTCATGACATATTTTTACAAAAAAAAAAAATAGGAACACTTCCATATAGAGCTGCATAGAAGTAACTGCACGTATAGTAGCGCAGCGTGCAGTCCTTACAGGGTGCGCATAGAATGAGTGATAGAATGCGCAATTTACTGTAGGAAGTATCATAGTGAGGTTCCCATCGGAGGCGCCAGCGACACCGTTGCAGTCGTCGATCCCTTTTAAATCAGATCCAAGCATTGGCGCCACCTTCCTACATAATACATATGATTGACAGACGTTAAAAAACTGGCCAAGTTGCAGTCTCTAGCCGTGTTCTACTATCGGAATGGGATCGCGAATCGCCTGAGCGGTAAAAAGGGCCATTTATTATTTTATTACATCTAATTTATATGGAAATGAACCTGCGCCTACGCAACACTATGCGCTCGTTACATTAATTAGATATATTCGACTTTTACTATTAATATCATAATATATATGAGTTTTTGAGTTTTAGTTAAATTAATTGTACATGTTTTGAAATGGTGCGATATAAAGTATAAATATATACTACAAAGTTTAAATAATCGTTAACTCAAAGTAAAGTGGTACGAAGTCTATCTATGTTATAAGCTACAAAAACCAATTTACTTACATTTTTTATTTAAAAATAACATTTAAATAATATTTATATCGATGTTACTTTTTGTGTATTTTACCTTAAGAATATACTTATGTAGGAACAACCTCACTGAGTGTACCCTCAGAATAAGGATGTTCTTTTTATTTCCATTAATGGCCAAAAAACAGTGTTTAGTTATAAAATCTAAGATCAATTTCTAATAGAAAATTCTTCTCAGTGGAATTTGAATCTACAATAATTATTTACAGATATTACCTTACAATTCTATAAAAAATCGATAGATGATGATATACAGCGTATAATAAATATTTATAAAGGAAATGAACGACTATTTCCTTATAGCATCTGAGATAATGGTGAATTTTTGCATTCTTTTAGAAGAATATTAATGGAAAATGATGATATTTCTTCATAATATTATAATACAATTATTTATATTACTCTAGTAGACTATTTAATTATACAAGTCAACATATTCCAAGGTGCTGTTCTACTAGGGCTCTTAACTAACTGTATGGACATTTACAAGAACACCGACACTAACGCAAATAGTAATTCTCGTATAATAAATATTAATGCATTATTAAATACTCTGACAGATTGCATTCTTCTACGTGGCTTATTACTTTAGCTGAATGGACGTATAAATATGTCATTGATCAGTTTCTATGAAGCCCTCCAAGAGTGGGAAACGCGGCAATTATAAGGAGGACGTCGCCGAGTTTTTTAAACCCGGCAACGATGAGAATTATGAAAATGCATGAATGTGACGGACACTAGAGACCAGTGCAGTCGATACGTGTCGTCTTGGGAACCTAACATTAATACTACCTTTTTATTATGTACTTACATCTAATGGGGCATATTAGGTGCAATATATTTACAGTTTCAAAATTTTTATTTAATATTGTAACCAGTATAGTCCGGGTTCCCTCGACTATTTTTATCATTACTAACAAGCTAGTCTTTCCTAATTAGCTTGATTTTGAAGAGACGCCCAATATTTGGCCGAAATCACATATTTCGGCCAAATATTTATAGATTTGAAAATTGAAATAAAAATTGCTAGCTGAGTTTTTTCTGTTAATTCTCTAAAGAGAAATATCTAAAATATCCGGAAAAATATTAGTCCTACAAAATACAAGATTTTACCAAAAAAGTCCACTTTTCAACATGTACGAGTATCATTAACTAATTATGTCATGAAAAATAATTACTAACCAGCTGATTTTTTTTTCTGTTCGTTAGTTTAACACCCACATTGTCCTATAAATTGCATGATATGAAGCAATGCAAAGAAGCAATTAAAAAAATTGTAAACGGTCTTTTGTATTATATGATTATACCGTTCTTCATTACCTTTATTATATTATAATTTATTTAATTATTGAGAGAACTCTTCAGTGCTCTAATGCGTTTTTAATTATATAAACTTTAGAAAGCGGCTAAAACGTCTTCATTAAGTATCCTCTTTGGGAGGTCATTTTAAAAAAGGGATTGTTGATGTATTTTTTTATTAAATTTTATACTGTATCCAACTTATACTGTATGGAACCTAGTGGCTAAGACACATATTTCTACTTGTCCTCCTAGACTTGTCTTCTTTTCTCACTTAGCACGGCTCTTTGTTTGTTACTAGAACGAAAACATAGAAATATTTTAATTCCCTTAAATGTCCCTTACATTTATTAATAAATAGAATAGAATTTAGTTTATTCATTTTTAAAATTTAAAATTTAAATATATTAAATTCTGTTATTTGTTTAATCAAAAAAAAAAACACAGTTCAAAACCACGTAATTACTGACAAAGTAGCTTATGTTCATAGAGGCCGAGATACAATATTGATGAAGGTGTTTAGAAGGCGCTATGTTCCCGAGTAATTGTTACAAATTAAGAGATGCCGCAGGTCGGGCCAAGGGGCACTCATCAAAAACAGCCCGCAGTCGACTCTACGCTTTTTGTTTAGACTTTTTGTTGGTTTAAATTTGTTCCAGCTTCTGTGTCAGTTGATATTATTATATACTATATTTGACCAAAAGTTTTATATTTATAACATAAAAATGGACATATTATATTATGGCATAAATAATTGGACACCGTTGTGGTGCATCAGCACAAGCGTGACTGTAAACACGACGTGTGTAGATTCGAATCTCTCTCCGGGGAATGATATTAACATTTTTCAATATTTTCATTTCTTTACTCTAGTCGTTTAGTGTAGTAGATCCTAGTGTAAAACATCCTGTAATGGATTTCGATTTTAATTCCGAAATCCAACGACGCGCTTCTTAGTCTGACCATAACGAGAAACGAAACTAAACTCCGAGTACGAATCGAACCCACAACTATCATATTTAACATCTGCCATTCTTCCACTGCGATATAAAGATTTAGATATTGTATTCTTTAGGGAAATGTCGTACAACACCAAGATAGGCAACTTACCAGGGGGTAGATTGCCGTGGATGATTGATGAATGAACAGTTCAGCTGGGTAAAACGCGCGCTTTGCCCGCGAGGCGCCACGGGCGGGACCTCCCTGTATATTCACTTATAATTGCTCTAACAAAATAAGTTATTAAATTAAAATTAAAATATGTTAGTTTAGAAAAAAATCATTTGTTATATTTTTTCTAAAATATTAGTTTAGGCTTAAAATGATAAAATTTATAACTGACGATTTAATCAATTTAAGCCTAAAGTAAAATTTTAGTGTGCTTATGTTTTTAAAGTTTTTTTTTTGTAATTGTAATACAAATGTCGAAACAAAAAGCAAAGAAAATTCACAAAGTCATCTAATACTAAATATTTAAAAGCCATATCCTTTGTTGTAGCAGTCGGACAACTACATACTACACACACATAAAAATAATTTTATATGCATTAACAAACAAACACCGCTACTCGGTCGGTACACTAACGCTTTTACTCACATAGTAGGGTAAGCAGAAGAAACCTAGTGTCGAAACACTCCCTTCCTCACTTTCCGCCCAGAGCGGAGAAATAGACTTAATATCATCATGCCCCGATTAGAAACAAAGCCTTAAGGTCTTGTCCCCTTGCGCTACGACAGTCTTGATGGGATGAATATCTGGTAAAAAGCTACATACCGCTCATAGGATCAAAGTATCAGGAAATGATAGTGTATCTCACTAGTCACTATACCTACAGTATTCAGGTTTACATAACATAAAGAAAATATATATTGAATTTAACTAAGAAAACATATTTCCAATACGTTAAACAGATTCATTAAACGTCAACTTCCTTCCACTTTAGTGACTAGCCACAAGAAAGGAACACAGAACACTTGTACGCTTCCCGCAAGTATGTAAACGAAGGTGTCAAAGAAACGATCAAATGAATACTCTGCTCGATAATCGTAAAAGTAAGTGTCGATCACCGTCGACACGTGTCCCGAAACCAAATCGAGCCACGAATTATGTACTAAAGAAATATCACATTGTCTTTGGGCTCTAACGTACGAATAAGACAATGGATATCTGGAATGGGTTTTTGTTCTGCGGCTGCCTTCATGACGGTCGCAACTTATGCAAAGTTATGCCCAGCAGTCGAGCGGAGATGGCGCGATACCGATTTGGATGAACAGCCAAGATTGTTGACAGAGAGATGCAGAGATATGGAAATCATTCACTGAAACAGGTCACTTTTTATCAACCCTTAGTTTGAGGTTTGAACTTTTAAGGATGTCATTAGGGCGCGCCCAAAAACTTGTTGTTTCAGAATATTACATCTCATAAAACTTAGAATACTTATACGAAACAACATTTTATAGCTAAGATGGCAAAAAAGCTGCGTTATTACGTTGAAAGTCACATTGCCGAAGAGATATTTGGAATATGAAAAAGGATATTTAAATGATCCGTCGTTTGATGGGCATTCACCGCCGTCACGGCATTCCATTCCTGGCCTTATATTTATGTTGGACTAAATTAGACTAAGCTTAGCGAGAAATGTTTGTTTTTAGTAGATTCTTCTATTGTATCAGATGTCCTCAGGTAGCTCATAGACGTTGATAGTGGTAGATAGGTAGGGTAGTTTGCTAGTGACTAAAGTTACGCGCATTTTTATGTATGATATAGACATTAGGTAGAAACATTTTAATAAAATATATAAATACCTTGGTTAAAAAAAAAATCATCAATGTTTTACTTTGGACATGTTATTTAAACATTAATTGAAATATTGTTCAATATTGGGTATTGAAAAATGTATATTTAATTTATTTTTTATTTAGTTTTTAAAGATTTTAATTAAATTCAACATTTATGTATATTTTTCTCACGTAGGATGTAGGCCATTCTTGAATGAATAAGAATCTTGAGAATTACGAGTATAATAATAGAAGTTATATGATCCGAAGACTTCACAAAACCAAATTGAAGTGTACCTGAAAAAAAAAGAAAAATATAGATTAAATATCAGTTCTTGCTTAATTTATGCATCCAAATTTTTTATATCGTATTAAAAAGCGAAGAAGCCCAAAAGAAGAGGAAGTTCCGAAATGGTCTCGGAATATTTGAATTAATCTACTTTTAGCATAGAATTGGAATGAGTTCGAACAATATTGAAAGAAGCAGTGATTTCCATAATAACATAACTTTGAGAGGTTCACAATAATTACAATGGCATGCGATAACGACTGTAAATTCGTCAGGCGCAAAACACAGGGAATAAAAGTTTACGATCCTTGCGCGCTTCTAACGATCGGTATTGTTTCTGAACGAAAAAATAAAATGTAACGAATAAGGTTTAATTGCAAGGTTCATTTGGTGGATGGGTCCAGGTGTGTGAATGAAGCTCGTTCGAGGACAAACCGCGATCTCGGGTCTGCGTCGGGGGGTTGTGGGGGAGGTGTGGGGGTTGCGGAGGGGTCGCGGGGCATTCAAACGATCCGGACTTGTCAAAGTTTTTAGAGTGCGCGGGCGCAGTAGCGGCTGCGGGCGACGCGGCGGATGCAAACACGTCCGCACCCGAATCGTTCGCCAATTTTTTTATCAGTTTTGAATAAATGAAATATTCATTGCGATTTGCGACACAGACCTAAAATATGTCGATGCGCCCAAATATATTCATTATCTAAATTTTTCATCACTTTTTATTTGGCAAATGTGGGCAGAGCTTTTGAATATATGCATATGGAACAGATACAATCGAAGGAATGTCTCGAATTTCCATATATTCGCAAGCATATTATATTCAGCAAAGTCTACAGACGTGAACAAAAAATTTTGTAGGCAAAAATGTGGACTCGCATCCAAAATGAATGCATTAAGTGATCGTTTTAATACTACATAAGCCTCGCTCGGTAATCACCATCATGATCAATTATGTTACAGGACTAAATAAGTCTTCGCGTAACAGAATCTTACATCCCGGTTTCAAGAAATACTTTACATGTCCAGTTAATGAGAGGAAAATATTCAAGCTTCAAGCAGCATCTAAGCAACGAGGCTCCCACGGCCCGACGCAGGAGCGCGACAAAAACATCGGTCGAGGTCTGCGAGGGGTGATGAGGAGAGGCGGCGGAAGGGAGGAGGGAATCCATGGGGGTGAGGAGCGGGGGCAGGAGTGCAGGATTGCGCGCGCGTCTGCCGCATGCATACAGATGCCGCGTAATTGTCGCGCGCAAAAACTGACCGCATGATAATCGAGGAAATGCCGCGCCTGCCCCGGACACTGCTCCATTCTGATTGTTATCGTTCTATTCGTGTGAGTTTGTACTGCGTATAGTGAACGAAATGAATACATTGCAATATGTTTAATTTCTTCGTTTCGACTAAATTCATTAATGTATCTGATAATATAATACAATTTATACACCTACCTAGATCATCTCTATCCACCCTATTTTAGCTTTACATAAAATGAAATTAATAATTAAATTACATCAGCTTCACGCTGTATCCCGCACACAGCAGGGTAGGCAGAGGGAACCTAGTGTTAAGACACTCCGTTCCCCACCTTCTGCTGAATTCTGGAGGCATTGCGTGTTGAGTGGCAGAACTTATTATTTTAATAATTTAATCATATCAAAAACTAAATTTAATTAATACAAAAATCTTATTCCCTAATCATAGAACATTTGTTTCAAAATAGTACCCCCAAAGCAATACTACAATAATAATTATAAATTATGATATTAAGATAATATTCAACAAGCAATAACTACGGGAAAGCGTTTAGAAATTGAATTAATAACGGCCATAATAATTTCAGAATGTTTCTAATAATATTTGTTAACATCACACGATTTAGTGTTACAGATTAGCTTCGCTTCGCTTCGCCTAGTACTCTTGGTGTAGAGGAATAAGGTATGTTTCGACATGATTTTTGATATTTAATAGAGCCCGGGCAGGAAACGGCGCATCTTCTCACGCGGAGTTCTGAAGTATTGTAATTGCGTGCGGCGCGAGTGCCATAAAGTAAGTATGCATTGAATATCGTACGCCGCCCGCTTGTTGGGTTCGGGCACGGTGTGGTATGCAACTGTCGCTTGAAAATTATAAGTTTTATAATACTTGTGGTATGTTTGGTCATTTGTAGGTTTGAAGGATAGCTGAAGAAAGCTGGTCGATATCATGATGACGGTGATGATGGGTAGCTTCAAATCAGTTTATATGTAATCTTTCGGCTGTTCTTGGCCATATATGCCAAAAAAATTATGACTGAACATCGTCATCGTCATGCAAAATATATTAGTTTTAGATAATTTTTAGAGTACCGTACTTCAAAAGGAAAAAAACGGAACGTCTAAGAAAACACAATCAAAAAATACGAATATTTATGCATCGCTTTAGCTATATTTTGTATGAAATTCGCCACGTAATCGAATTTATATATTCTATAGCATACTTTTATGCACCCACAGTTATGAAATTTGGCACGAAGTGAGAAATCAAATAAAGGAAAAAATCCGAAAAGTGAAAATTTATTGGAATTTAATTACAATAAAAATAAAATATTACATTCATATATTTCTAGTTCATTATCATATATCATAAATTTGTCAACTTTTATAATTTTTTTTTCCCATTGACCTACAATCCTGAAAATATACGAACCCTCAGTGGGCGAATACGACTCGCACTTGACCGATTTTATATTTTATAACGGTATACATATATGAATTTTATATATTTAACTAAAATCCTTACTTTAAAAATAAATTCAATGTTTAAAATATAAAAGCAGTGTACGAGCAGGCTTACCGTGGTACAGATAATCTGGCCAAATTTATTTATGACGGGCGCAGCGCAGGCCGGCCCGCGCGGCCACACACCGGGCACCGGCTATCGCAAATTGCACAAACTTACAAAACAAAAGAATATTACTTCAGTGAGTAATTAACGTTACTGAATATTCAAAATCGATTACTTTAAAGTATCAGATGAGAGGCTTGACACAAAAGTCTTTTGAAAGTAAAAGGATATTTTGTATTTCATCTTCTTAATAAAAAGCCTGATAACTCCTGTAGAGTAGTGGAACAGCGTTTGTTTGGGACGTGATGGTTGTGAGTTCGATAGCTTCTTGGGGAGATAAATTATTTTTATTTCTCCGCTCTAGTAAGACACAACGAGGCGTTGAATTCCGCAAGTCCGCCACTCAACAAGTAATGTCCCGAATTTATTTCATCAAGTTACATTGGCCTTAAAAAAATGGAAAATATGTAAGTTAATTATAAAAATATATAAGTAATTATTTTATAATAAAAATATATTTTTATCTTATTATGAAATATTGAGATATTTATGAATACATACAATTACAATAAGCTAGACTTAATAAATATAATTATATTTATGACAAAAGAAAACGAGCTACTTGCTCGACTTTAATTACACAATTACACAATATTTATTTTTATAATAAAATATAACTACTAAAACCTAGTTGGGTTTTTATTCCTTATCATTAGATAAGTACTAAATTATATAATAAAAATATTACCTCACACACTATTAAGAAATATGAAATGCCTATAGAATATAGTCGCGTATAAGGAAATCGACTAACTTCTTTTTCAATTTAGAGTAAATATTATATAATTAAAATTTAAAATCTTTTAATTATGAAACTATAGCATAAGTATTGAATTTTATTGGAATAATATAAAACTAAATATTAATATATAAATTTCATTAAATTTTATAATTTTGTTACACTAGGCTCGTATCACGTATAATTTAAACTTAGAAGCTAAAAAAAGTAATTTAGATTTTGACGATTTTACAAATAAAAAACAATCCCAAAAAACGCGGTCAAGTGCGAGTCGGACTCGCCCACCAACGGATCCCTAAAAAAGCATATAAAGAACTTTAAGTTTTAAAAAATATGTTTTTTGTTGAAATCACAGATACTCAGAACAATGCAATTAATTCTTGAAGGGCACTCAAATCTGTGCGTCATAGAACAATAATAATAACAAATACATAATAACCGATAATACATAAAATTAATTAAAATATGCGCGAATGCGTTAATAGCTAAGAATTGTTCTGAAGCTCCTCAAAAGGAAACTCGTTAGTACATATCTAAGTATTTCAATACAAATGTTTATTTGCAGAACTTACCTTCCCACACAGTCTATGTACAATACGGTGGAGTGTCTGTTTATTCTGTTTATTTTAATAATAATATACATATATTAGCTAAAATTATAAAATTAAGTTAAGAGATTTGTCACTACTGTACGATCTAGGTACCCAATTCGCAATTGCAATAAAGCGTGGGAATGAATGCAATGCAATGAGTTTAATAGATTTTACTTTAAAGATCAAATATAAATAAAATATATAGTATATAGTATTTTTATTTATATTTGGTTTTGTATTTCTTTTTTTCCAAGTCGATAAGCGACGAAGCGAAGCACAACTAAATGTCTGTAATTGTTCCTTTCAATATTCAAGAGGCTAGAGGTAAAATTTTCCATTCCAGGTAAATAAATACTAAGGTAATAATATTCCGCGAATGTCGCATAATTAAATTAAAATTACCCATATTTATACTTATTAAAGTTATGCTTGAATAAATTGCTTTGTTATAGACGTCTTTCTTCAAACAATAACTACAGGATTCTTATAAAATTTTATGAATTATAATTTACAAATGTAGTAGGTACTTGATAAACTTAGTTTGGTCAAACTGAAACATATAAGAGACCATTGAAGTGGATGATGATGATGATGATGACTTTTTTAATATATCTTTAAAAATATATAAAATCTAGCTACAAGTGACTTTAAATAAAGTATTTAAAGGGATATATAGCTAGGAATTAGGATTTTAAATAGGTATACTTAAAAATACCGACATTTTGTAGACTTCAGATGTGGTCGTGCAGGTGAGTTTATTTTGATGACTAAATATATAGTTTAAGTAAGTCATTAAAGCAAAAAAATACTATTTATACGAAAAACCCCTTTGTGCGTACGTTAATTCAAATAGTTAAATTTATTAATATTACAAAATCTTACTTTTTGTTTAGTGCAACACCTAGTAAATTGAATTTCTTTTTGCATTTAAATCTCTTTAAAACAATTATTTGAGGCAATCTTCCCGCAGTGGCATTGCTCGTCGGTTGTGGGTTCGATTCCCACTCGAGAAAATTTATTATATGTAACAAGACAAAGCGCAGTGATGATTTTAGTCAGTCGACTGAAATACATTTAACAATCAATAGTTAAGAGTGCAAATCGAACCCACAACCTATCGCAATTACAGTCACACACTTGTGCCTCTGACTAAGACTTTAAACTTATTTAATTGCAATCAATATTCCAAACAAAAGATCAAATAATACCTCCGATCTATACACTTCCTAGTAAACCACCAGGTTCCCTCAGATTATTTTATTTAAAACAAACGCTCAACAAAATGATAGAGCACACCAGACTTCAATACCGAAGTATGATTAGCCAATCAAATAATCATACTAATCGCGGGCGCGGCCGTGATTGCGACCATTACCCTCGCTCACTGTTCTCGCTGAGGAGCTCGGAAGTAAGAGCACTGCCTATTACTGGTTGCCCACCGCTACCTATCATTAGGTGCCTTTCTCCAAATATTGTTATGGTATTTGAAATGGTTTCCTGTAAATACTTTTACAAATACTGGGTGCGTCTTTGGATAACCTTTATATCTACACTGAAATATTAGATGTATCCCTTCACGCTGTATCACGCAGCAGCAGTTCCCCACTTTCCAGCTAATTTTGGAAGCATTGCGTATAGAGTGGTAGAACTCAACGCCGCACTTTGCCTGGACGTCGTGAACTTTATTCATTTAAAATATATTTGAAAATTAAAAAAAACAATAATCTTAACTGTATACTTTCTACCTCTTACCATATACATATATTATCATATAATTTTTTTTTATATATATTATCATAGCAATTTGTTAAATTCTTCCTATTACTAAGTCAAAAAGCATAGACAAAGCTACTGGGTCTAGAAATTTAAAGCTTGGCACTAGCACGTGGGTCGGAAGTTAGGGTAGGGTAATATGAGGGTATTTAAAGAAAAATCCTACTTCACGTCATGAAGTCCACGTAAACAAAGTTACGTATGACGACTAGTATTCTATAGGACAAGCTATAAGCAATTTCCATAGCGGGCCCTATTTTATTGTTATTAAACTAAATCCAATCAGTTGCTACCTCGTGCTGGGCATGAGTTTATTTATCGATTAATTTCTTATAATTTATAAATATTTCAAAAATAAACATCAAATTGAAAGGCACGTAGGTAGATAGAGATCGGGGGGGTTGAATCTCGTGGAATCATTATACGAATGTTATCTAATTTGCGTTTATGTTTTTTTTAATTTCTAGAACAATGAGCAAAGAATTTTCTTCGGTATACTGTTTGATAATTTAATAATATAATATAATTGTACTTATTTTCAAAGTACTAAGTAAAAAGTATAAATCTTAATTTCATTCTAATTCATCAATATCTTAACCACATAATACTATTTTAACCAAAAGATAAATTGTATATTTGAATATCAAATTATCCGCTGTTAATCCAATTTTAATAATTTAAATTCTTATACATCGATAAGGAAATAAGAACAGCATTGTTTAAAATGCGGTTCCTTTTAATAGAGTTCAGATGCGCCCGCGCATGCACCCCGTCGACTGCGTAATTACTGTTGAGCCTATATTTGCTTGTTGGGAGATTTCTACTTTATTGCTACTCCTTCGTATAATAACTACTTCTATATAATTAATTGTTGTCAAAATATAATTGTAATTTATAATACGATGTTTTATAAGGACCAGCCGTAGCGCAGGTGACTGAAACGCAACAGATTGTAGGTTCGATTCCCAGTCGAGGAAATTGAAGCATTTAATATTTTCATTTCTTTGCTTTGGTGTCGAGGCAAAGCGTGGCGCTGAGTTTTGCCACTCAACACACAATGCCTCCAGAATTCGGAGAGAGCGGAATGTCTTAATACTACTTTCCCAAATACACGTAAATATGAAAGAAAAAATGTTTTATATGTAAATAACTTTTATGGGGATCATCATTATTAAGTAATTGCATAGATTATTATGTCATTAATACAATTATACATTTAATTTTGAAAGTAAAACAGAGTGATGCACTAGTTCATTATTGTTATGGCGGTTGATAGCCAGCATTATGGTTACCGCTCACAATTTGGGACAGCGCGACGGCGGAGTCGTATCGTGTTATTACAAGATGTAAGCGTACGCAAATCACCACCCGGATAAAAATAATTGCACCCGCGACTCTACCGCCGGTATTATCTCAAACTATATACAATTACTGAACCTTATTTTGAAGGCTACTCTATCACTTTCTAACCATTGTAAGGCAATACCGCGTTTCCATTGAAAAAACAAAATGAAAAGTCTAAACATAGCGCTTTTGGAAGCTTCAATGTATAGGAATATTGTTCTACGTATCGTTTTATAGTAGAACCGTTGGTCAGTATCGAGCTCATTACAATATTAATCAATCCTTTCACGAGGGATAAAATCGATGCAGAATATGTATGTGTAATATTAGTTGTGCAATACTAATTCACGGTTGTTTCGGTACAATATGAACGAAGAATGTGGTCACGTTTCTTATATAATGGGATTTAATTAAATATGACAAGGTTTAATATAGAAAATATTAAATATGTGAAGATTTATTTTTTTTTCTATGTGAAAATTTTAGAAAATTTGGATTATTCAAAGATGTTCATAGTAATGTTAATGTTAATTTTAGGAATATAAAGAAACCAATGCCTTTCAAGCTTCATTATAATTATAATTAAGAATATGGCAGCACAATTTTGCTGAAAAAAAGTGTATCTCCTACATATAATTATCAGAATCTAATGCAAATACAATCTATTCTCTATTTTCCGCTCATGTTTCGAAACGTAGAACGGCATCGAACCCACTACTGCACTCATAGTCAAACCCTGTCCCATTTTGTTACGATAGGCCTTAATAACCTGGTAAGGATAATATGATGCAGGTTGTTTCCACAGCCAGCACCGAACGGCCAATTTAGTATAATGTAAAATTTAATGGCAGCTACGGTGTGTAGGCGTGTTGCAGTACGAGCGGACAAAGCCTTGTAATTGAGATCTGAGTGATTTGCATATTGCCCAGCGACGGAACCAGTTTTGTTTTTTTATTCTATTTTATTTGTTTTTCATCCATATTCTATAGCTAAAATTATCTAATTTACAGCTTTACACTTCATAGCTTTACCTTTTCCAATAGCAAGATAAGCAGGGGAGCCTAGTGTTAAGACACTCCGTTCCCCATTGTCTGCCTAATTTTCGAGTCATTGCGTGTTAAATAAATGAAATCATTAAACATATTCACGCATCTTCTCTATTTTACAGGGGAAACATTTGGAACCCCGCAGTAAGATGGAGAAGAGCCTAGCAAGCCTAACTTTACTTTCTACGTACAAAATTCTCATTGTCTCGTGAAGTTTATCATGCCCATTCTTGACATCAGAGATGAGTTCCTTTAAGCGTACCTACACCAATGCTTCTTTTTTTGATGAATGTATGATAATTCACAATCTAGTTCTTTACGCCTGCATACTGCAAAAGAATATTACTTTTCCTACTGTAAACCTTATACTAAAAAAAATTACATTTTACTGAAATTTTATACTGTTTATAGGGTGGTCCTTGTTCAAGTCACCATGGTGTCAGCGCATTTATCCAATAGCATACCATGTCATCGGGGACGAGGTAAAAACCCGCCATTTAACCTTAATAACACGTAGGTATATTTAGAAAAAAACTTGTAATATTGCAAGTTTCTAATGAGAGCTGCCAATTATAAGTTATAATTTAAGTATTTTAATGAACATTAATATCGATATTTGATTTTAAAATGTGTTCGTTTGTGTCGCAAGTTTCTGCTGCCTTGTTAAATATTAGTTCGTAACTAACTATTGACTAATGATCGCGTATATTTCATAAGCTTTTGTTTTATTTATTATTAAAAAAGTATGAATAATTAATATATAGCACATATCAGACTGGAATTTTTATCAGACTACTCTATACTTTTAGTTCATACATACTCGTACATATAATAGAAATCTCCATTTCTTTCAAACTCAATCTATTATTTTTTTAATTACAGTTACGGACTAAAGACAAGTAAGTTTACTTGCTTGTTTTTTTTTAGTAGTTTCCTAAAAATGTAAAATTAAAAAAATATAATTCCTATTCGAAGCTTAGGCTGCACGTTGCATCTACCTCCCATATCCAAATATTACAAGATTGCGTAACACGCTGTCTATTTAGGGAACCAAACTGAAATGCAAACGTTTTAGAATGTCGCTATATCGGTGGTCTAAGTTCAGCATGTGGGGGAAACTCGCGAGATATTCGCAGGGGGTCCAAGTACTGTGCTTCTCGGTATCGAGACGGGTGGCCGGATGAACAATCCTAGAGGTTTTTTCATGTAAATGGAATCGAAAGTCTTAATTAAATCATGTATAAACATTAGATTAACCAGGCTGTGTCGTCCCATCACGACGGCGTCCTGACTGTAAATGGGACGGTTGTAGATTTGACTCCCATTCGAGGGAAATTTATTAGTAAAAAAAATAAAAGATATTTTATATCTGGCAAGCTTTAATAGCTTTTTGTTTTTTTTCAGCTACATATTTTATCACGCCAATCTAGCAGAAATGTAGCAGCAGACAGAGATACCCTATTGTTAAGACTCCCTTATACTCCCAGACTTCCCATATACTGCCTGCCAATAGTGAGTGACAGAACTCAACACCTCAACTTGTCTTAAGAATCTCTGTTATTATAATTTAAAAAAAAATCTAAACATTATAAAATATAAATTAGGATATCACTAAAGTAATATCAGAATCATTAATTAAATATATTTGGACAATTAACATTAACATATAAGCAGTAGTAGTAAAATGCATATTAATATAGTTTTTATTGGATCTCAGTAGGTGGCGGTTGAAGGCGGTCGAAGCCGGCGGGCAAAAAGCTGCAAAGCGATACCGGGGGCTTGAGATCTTAGCGTTAATCAACAATACGCCCGGAAAAGTCACCCACCCACTACGTAGAGACAATACTCCATTACATTTTTAATAAGGTGTTAAAAAGTGTTAAATATAACACAAATGCTACAAAAAATTGAAGAATTGTAAAGAAGAGTACAGGTTCGTTACGAGTTCGAAGAATTCGATTCCCATTCGCGCTCTGGTATGGGAATGCCTCGAGTATTCGGTGGAAAGTGGTGATCAGAAGTGTCTTAATGGGAACAGAGTGACAGACACTTAACATTAAGTTCCCTCTGCCTACCCTGTCATGTGCGATACAGCGAGAAACCAACAAAGGGAAGAAAATCATAATATCAGCTTGTCTCTACCTGCACGCTATACAATACTAGAATAACTGACTAAAGCATAGCTATTGGTATAGTCCCAGAACTGTAAAATATATTTCAGTGGATGCTCAACCTTAACGGCTCAATTTCAACACAAGCATTCACAACAACACGTTCCGAATACAAATACTAGTTATATATAAAATTCTAATAATTTTAACATAAAATATGTTAATACCTGTTTTTACAACGTCAATGATACACACTAAATAATAATTGCGCTTCATACATATGTTCATTATAATTTTAAACGAACAAGAACCAATCGAAAGACGAGAATAATATAATTAAATACATTATGTTAGCCATTACTCGCTAAGTCTTTTATAATTTCACAATAAAACTGAGGATGTACTGGCGATATCTAATAATGTTATGAGAGAATGCTGTTTTAATGAGAAGATCTTCTTAAGATGCGACATAGACTGTAATCTTATTATACTTTTAAAGATGGAACAGTACTTCAGTCTAAACTACCTGAATTATGTATATCTAGGCCCATATTGGTAAAAACTATATATAAATTTTACGATAAATATGTACCTATGTGCATAGAATGCATATTATTTAAAAAACAAAAAACTATTTCTTATTCATTTCACGTAATTATAAAGAATAACATAAGTACTAATAATATTAATTAAGTATGTTATTTAAATATTAATTAAATAACATACCTAATTAATAGATGGAAAAAAAATTAAAGTAACATTTATATGCAACTTAAAAGATAATGATGATGAAAAAATATTATGATGAAAATATTGCCGTAGAAATTAATATAGGTCGTACGTCGATAACTAGCTTAATCTCGTGACTTCGCCCGCGAGGTTAGTTTAACTTTAGATCGAATGTGATATAACGAATTTTTTTAACTAAAGTAAATCTGCACGCACAGTCTGAGATATGCGTGGATTACCAAACAAAGTCTTCAGCTTTATAATAAAAGTATAGTTTTTTTTAACTTCACACTATATCCTGCAAATAACGGAGTAGGCAGAGGGAACCTAGTGTTAAAGCTCTCCGTTCTCTAACATCTGGAGGCGTTCCGTGTTGAGTGGCGGAACATAACACAGTGCTTTGCCTCATTACCAAAGCGATAAATGAAAATATTTAATATTTAATTTCCTTGAGTGGGAATTGTACCAACAACTTGTCGAGCTTACAATCGCACGCTTCTCCTCTTGCCCCATGACCGCATCAATAAGTATAGATAATAGATATAATTTAAATTATTAAATAAAATTAACTGAAATTAAATTATCTCGTTAGCTCTTAAATAAGGATCGAAGTATTTCAATAAGAAACGCATCTATTTGCAATGAAAATATTTCTATTATATATTAAATACAGTATATTTTAAATAACATAATATACACATATACCTATCTCTATAAACTCGCTAAATTATTCCCCATCTTGAAGACAACAAATAATTTGAGCACAAACACAAAAACTGGTTCCATTTCGAGGACAACAGCCAACGTCGAGCTCGTCAAGTTTTGAATGACTCCATTCATTATTTCATTCACCGGCCGCCCCGACACCTGTTCTCGCGACAAATTTCTACTAATGATCTATTTTATTATTATTATATTATATCGTTTATAAAATAATTATTAAATTGTTGGTTTAATTTTTTATAATAAAATACTGTACTAATTAATCGTTACTACAAGTGTATTAAAAGTGTAATACTTTTAAGATACAAAGTTAAAAATTATATCTAATAATCTTAACGAGCAGGTTTGTTATTTATTTTGTTTTTTTTTTTCAACTTCGCGTTGTATCCCGCATACAGCAGAGGGAGCATAGTGTTAAGAAATGTTCTGGAAGAATTGCGTGTTAAGTGGCAAAAGCCAATGCCGCGCGCTTTACCTCGACACTAGAGCGAAGAAAATGAAAATATTACATATTTCATTTTATCGAATGGGGTCGAACCCACAACCTGTTAGATTTACAGTCACACATTTGCTCCCCTGCGTCATGTCTGGCCTCTATTTGATGACATGACACATTCTAAGTACACTAGGCAACTCTAACCGCAGGTACATTAACATTTAAATGTTTAACGTAGTGTATAAAAGCCCCGAACTAGACAATACGTTAGCAAAAGATTTTTTCTTTTCAGCCAGAAGTTTTTAAGATTAGCGCATTTAACCAAACAAATTAATTCAATAAGAATATTGACTTTAAAATATATATTATTAGGTATTTGCAAAATAAATGAAGCTGTTGTAACTGTTGCCTCAGCGTCTGCCTGTAAACATGACGGTTGTGGATTCAATCCTCACTCAATAGAATGATCATATGATACGAATAAACTTAAGATAACTTTGAGTGGAAAATATAGAACAAAGAGTCTTAACATTAAATTCTCTCCTATCCTGCAATATCAGAGAGATTAGAACAAGCCGAGTTAAATCACTAAAGATACAAATTCAAAATTTTTTACACGTTTCCTATATTTCAACAAGCTTATTATTTATTCATTCTAAAGGAGCTCTTTGAATTATAAAAACATGGGCAGAGCTACATTGCGTGTTTGTTTATTAGCATGCCGCAAGTGTAATTACGGCGGGTCACTGATGCGTCCTGCCGCTGCCGGCACGCTGCACGCTGCCGGCACGCTGCACGGTGGCCCTGTTTTTATATGAAATTAACTAATTTGAGCCTAATTTCCTGTAATATTTAATTTTAATGTGCAAAAATTTGCAAACGCATACTTTGTGGTAATGAATCAGCGATAAGTGCGCAGGTTGCGAATTTTTTTAAATGTATTGACGTAAATGTATGATATAATAAGGAAGTTTCCTTATTGCTCCTTATATTTTATCTTATAATTACACATTGTTGAAGCGGTTATGAAATGTAACTACCTTCGTGTAAGATGGATGTTGGTTCAGATCCTACTCGTGGTATTAATTATTTTTAAAATATTGGCCTCGTAGCGCAGGGAACACATAAATGAATTAAAACACCATGGTCTTCCCCATTTCCTCACTCACTCTGTCACTCTGACAAGACAAAGCGCGGCGTAAAGTTTCGCCCAACATATGCAATATCTCGAATTTAGGGGAAAAATGGAGAAAATAGTGTCATAACAATAATTTCTCGCTGTGAAAAGCGTGTAACTGTAAATAATTCTTATCCCTGATCGTGTGAGACATAATGTGGCGTAGAGTTACGAATTACTATGTATACTACTAGTAATTCGTAACTCGTATAATAGTAACGTAGTTACTATATACAGGTGCACTAAATGTAATGTTGCCAAGAACTTTTGATGTTGATATATTTAATAAAAAGGCAGTAGGTAAAGTACAGAAATGGCTTTACACAATATTAAAAATAGTTTTTACGCAATATTTTTCAAAGGAATGTATCAGCCTTGCTGTTTCTAAAATACACAATACCATCTTTTGTACATATGTGTATTTACATTTTTAGCTTCAACAATAAGAAAATTTACAAGTCTATCAATAACTCCATGTTTAGCAAATGTATGTAGCAATTAACTGTAATATTCATGTTATTGCCTTATTTTTCAAAAGATGTTCATACTTATTTGAGTTCATATTTTTTATTTTATATATACCTATTACTTTTTATTTAAGCATGACAACGATAGCACTAACCTATTCATGGAATAGCATTTTATTCTTTAGACATCAGAACGGGGCATAAAGTGTGACTGTAAGTGGACAGGTTGTGAGTTCAAATTCTACTCGAGGAATTAAATATTTAACATTTTAATTTTTTTCGCTCCGGTGTTGAGGCAAAGCGCGACGCTGAGTTCCGCCACTCGACACGCAATGCCTCCATAATTAGGCGGAAAATCGGGAATGGAGTGTCTTAAAAGTAGGTTCCGTCTGCCTAACCTGCTATTTGCGGGATACAGCGTGACAATCAGGCGTACAGGTCAGTCAATCAACTAACAATTGATGATCAATTACAGCGAACGATAGCGTCGCGACAGATGCGCTACATCTGATAACGCTTATCAATAAATGTTTTTTGTTCATAATAATAAATTAATTTATATTACTTATTAATCTCTATATATTATAAAACAATAAAAATATTTTGTCTGTACATTTAGAATTTTTGACTGGATAGAAAGGCACTTAAAAAGAATAATAGAATTAATTAAAAAAAAATATATATTCCATATATTTTTTTTTAATTTCTTGTCTGTCTGTCTGTATGTATGATCACGCTAATCTTCGAAAGTAATGAACCGATTTACTTAAAACTTTCACCAATTGCTTTGTTTTAACTCAACATCCTAAGTTTTTAGACTTTTAAAACAAGGAATCTCAATTAAATATTTTCAATTCGATATTCGCTTCATTTATTCGATTAATTATTTTAAATTCGATTTCGATATTGGATTATTCGATTCGATTTGGGTATTTTTTGTAATATGCAATTATAACAGTTATTTTACAAATAATATTATAAATCCTTATCCAAATCAATAACAACAGCCTTAAACTGTTTCTGAACGAGTAAATGAAATTAGTCATTGATATCAACACATAATATGACTGTCAGTCAATTCTATTTATTAAACGTAGTTCAAGCGGGCGAAGCCGCTAGTTAATATTAATAATTTCTTCACAAAAAGTAATGAATGAGAACTTAAACTTTATCTTGAGTGAACACAGAACTCGGCACCCATATATATATAAGCCATTCTTTTTTTGGTGAATTCGAGTAGGTACGACGTATTTTTTACATTTATTACTTAATTATTTATTATAAACTACAAACAATTGCAGTATATATTATATTAAGAAGCAGCTTGTCTGAAACTCTTTTATTACACTGCAATGGTTTAAATTATATTTTTGTAAGAAATTTTAATGATGTCACGTTCCTTGTAAACGTGACTTACATAAATAAATACTTTTGAAATAACAATATTTTACGTATTTTAATTATATTTTAATGTATAGCAATGGTTATATTGTGCAGCTATATTACTGTAACCGATTCTTGATTCATTGATTCATATGTTAAGGAAAAAAGCCAAGTAAAAAAGCCAATTCATTTATTTTAATTATGTAAATAAATATTTTTGGTAGTAGCGGACCCATAATCTCTTTAATGAGGCATAAAATGATTATTTATGATAAAGTTTTATGTAAAGTGTTTTTTGAGCGCCACTATATTTAGTTGATTTCTGAGAAACCTGCATTGAAACCATTTTACCATATAGTAGGGTAGTGTTAGAGCACTCCATTCCATACTTTCTACATAATTTGTGAGACATTACTGCGTGTTGGGTGGCGGAACGTAATACCGCTTTTTGTCTAGAAGACGAAGCGCGGGGATATGAAAATAATTATAAGTAAAAATTGCCCCGAGTTACGGCTGAACTCACAACCATCGAGGTTATAGACAATGTCCCACTGCACCACGACGGGTCCAACTCTAATTAGAGTAAAATTTTCTTATTCAAATATTATCAGAATAAAAAACAAAAAAATATATTTAGAAAATAAATTATAAATATCTTTTAAACGGTAAATTAAAAAACATTAAAGATGTATCATTTTAATTTGTAAGAAATTATAGATACCATCGGTATCTAGTGATAGCTGCCTATCACCAAAATTTTATGGCCATTTTAGCTTAGTAATGTACAACTACCGACTGATGCAATATTAAAATGTAAACTTTTAAGTTTGATGTCGTCTCCTCTCAGCAGAAAAGCCTTCCGACTGACTGTAGATGCTACTGGTTGTGGATTCGATTCCTACTCGAGGAAATGAAATATTTATTTAAATTTATATTTTTATATCTTCGTTCTGATGGTCGGTTCGTCGAGGCAAAGCGCGGCGTGGATTTCCACCACTCAACACGCAATGCCTCTAGAATTCGATGAAAGTGGGGAATGGAGTGACTTTTTAAATATTTTTAAGGTACATACACACCCACACCTCTTGTAAACCGCCTCAATGAAGACCACAAGCGACCACTAAGCCTGACGTTAATATCAAATAACGCTAATTTGAAACAACACGGCTAACTATTTATGCTGACTATTTTAACAAAACTAAATTACTGACTATTTTAACAAAACGAAGTTAGATAAAAAATAAAAAATCAAGGAATAAAGTTACCTTAATTATTTGCTAATAAATATCGCAAACAATTCAGTTAATTAAATATAACTGTATATTTTAATTACTCTATTCAGGCAAACAGCAATGAAACAGACCGATCTATGAATAACAACCGCAAAGGAATGAGATAGGTGCTATTTGCATTGAATGCGCCGGTGGCTGCGCCGGCGCACCAATGCCGGCGCGAATAGAAAGTAGACGCGGCGGAGACCACGCCCCCGGCCTCTCCTCTCGACTAGTCTTAACTCTTACGATCTACGACAAGTACTTAATGGTCGGCTCTATACTAGTTTTAATCGACAAATCTCGAGATAAATCTAAGCATAATAAGCTGTCTTCGCCATACAGTGTGAGCTCAGTCGGAAGCCGCAGGCGCCGCTACCTTATTCGGATATAGTACCTGCTTAAATATCATACATAAATTCTAAATAAGTTTCATATTCATTTGCCATATTTCTTATACTTTGTAGTTAGTTATAGGGCCGTCTGTAGGGTAAAATGTAGATAGTAGACGATTTACTTGTGACTCATTCAATACGATAAGTTTAACTTAGGTGATAAGAATGAAATATTCTACTTTACATATATGAATAATTTACACTTTCGAAGCAATATAAAATTGAAACGAATAGAATACATTTTTTTTGTGTGTTTCACGTAAATGATAATAAATGTAAAAATACTGAAGAATCTCCTCGCAAAAAACAAATCCAATACATAAGTTACGAAGCAATAAAAATAAACATTTGTTTACATATTTAAACATTCCTTAAACAACATTCAGAATTTAAGTAATTTTGTGTTTTTCGTTGCAATCGAAAACAAAAACTATAGGTATATATAAAGTCACGTAAAGTAGATCTGATATACCAAAGCGAGTGGACGAGGTGTAAATTGATGGCCCCCAATTAGTTTGAGCGTCCCGCTTTAAATTTACATGGAAATGACATGTGATCAAAACTGAGATAACATAAGTTAAACGATTTCACGGCGTTTTAAGTCGACGCGGGAACAACCCCTCTTGCCTGTCATTTTGGTTAAAAAAATACATAAACGGTGTTTATAACTGTCAATGAATTGGAGTTAAATTTGAGGCAATTACCCTGTTATAT
>JAEBDU010013275.1:0-35588 GCA_016802625.1 Heliconius numata | reverse complement strand
CCAGGACAGCCTATCCACCTTAATGGAATTTCAGTAGTAGAAAGCTAGGAGTATAAAATCCTCTAAGAGCACTCCTGCTAATGATATAACTTATAAAAGTTAGATACTTAAAGAAAATGAGGTTAGAACTTTGGAGACTTTTCACTGACGAGCGTGTATGAGAGAATAATGACGTTAGATGTAGTGCAAGTCGATATATTTTATTTAGTTAAATGTCATTAGTGACCATAATTACTAAGTTAGTTGGGGAAGTGAGTGTCTTGACACTAGGTTATTGCTCGGCGATGCGCAATAAAAGCAATGAAGTTATGTTTTCCGCCGTATTAAAGAAATTGTTTGTTGAGTGGCGGAACTTAGCGCTACATATTGTCTTGCTAGAGTAGTCAAATTAAAATAATTTTTCAAAGCAAAAAATCGAACCTCTAGCCATCGTGTTATAGAGTCCGTTGCTGAATCTAAGATAAATAATTCAAGTAAACAATTAATACACATTACAGCCTGCAAGTTCGATCATGTAGACTTCAAGAAAAATCCTTCAGAAAAATCCTGTTTCCCATTTCCATATTCCAGTAGAACCTTTCATTTCATATTACTACTCACTATTTTTCACTCTACAAGGACATGCCGTCAGTCATTCACGCTGTAGTAGGGAACGTAGTGTTAAGACACTCCATTTCTATTAAGAGACACATCCCATTTTGCACTTTACGCCGAAATTTGGAGGCATTGCGTGTTGAGTGGCGTAACTCAACGCCACAATAAGTAATAAATATTGACATACCTGCACATGATTTTGAAAACAGAATTTGAAATGTTATCACTTTTCTGATTAAAATATTTTGCTATAAAAACAATCATGGGGGTTGGTGGTTTCACGTGACACTTAATTTAATGGCTTCCAGCATACTATTTATAGATTTCATAGTGTATTTTGTTAAGGCTGTGATACGAGTATAATTTGTTTATTACGTGTTAGTGCCATAAGTGGTTTTTTATCGCTCACTTAAATTTTATACTAAAAACACTAACATTATGAGGCCGTCGTAGCAAGCGCGACTGCTGTGGGTTTGATTCCTACTCAGGGGAGTTATTGTTTCCTCGCTCCTGTAGATGTGCTTGTAAGACAATGCTCGATATTGAGTTCCTACACTCGCGTAATGTCTCGAGAATTGAGCGGTAAGTGGAAAACGGAATGTTTTATCATTAGATTCCTTCTACTTTCCGTGCTAAGCTCACCGCCTCTATGGTGATAGCGTGAAGCTGGTAATAAAACTAAAATGTTAATAATAAGTGACGTATTTGAAAATAACAGAATTAATTTCACAGCAACTGATAGTAAATGCAATGATCGTGTATTCCACTCGTGAAAATGAGCAATATTGGTTTTCCAGCACTAAAATTAGGTGAAAAGAGAACAGAGTGTTCTTACACTGGGTTCACTATGCTTACCCTGCTATACGCGGGATACAGCTTGAAAATGATAAACTTAACAACATATGAAATATAGCTATATTTATATAGAAAAGTAATCTTCAGCGAAATTTCAGAAATAGCTCCACATTCGTCTTTGTCTCACACTGGTTTAATTACTCTCGGTGTTCAAAGCATAGGTGCGCTAATTGGCAAGAGAAAGCTCACAAAAATAGTTTGAAACTTTTGAGTTTGTGGTATTGTTATATTCTAGTATTAGTTGAAGCCTGCGACTTCGTTTGCGTGAAACCCCTTTTTCACGTTCCCGTAGGAATTTCCGGAAATCCCCGCCAAGTTCCCCCTATTACAAGTTGTTTGGTTTACTCCCCACGAAAGATTATCATTTAAAAAGTTTAAAAAGTCTAATTTGTCTTTTATTTCAGCTTTCTCTTTCAAATGTTTTAAATTCGGAGATACGTACTTTATGCCACGTAGGTGCGGATATGAGTTGTCTGCCAATGGAAAGAATTTTATATATAGAGAATTATAGAAATAAATATAAAAACATATTAACTACTATATAGAAATTCGTTAAGTAAATTTAAAGTTACAATATCATATTCCAACGTTTCAGAATACTAAGAAAGGTTCTTTAAAAGTAATAACATAAATCAAAAGTAAGAAAGACTGAGTTCGTTCGTTTCTTTACAATGATTTATCAAATGTTAATAAAAAAAGTTTAGTAAAAATATCTTTGTGAAAAAGTTATAAAATTTTTATAGCTATACATTATATTCGATGGAACGTAGTTTCGAGACATTCCCTAGTTCCCAGCTTTTTAAGACATCGCGTGTTAATTGGCGGTACTTAACGCCACGCTTTGTCTCGTTACTAAAACGAGTAAATAGAAAAAATATATAATTCCCCGAGTGAGAATCTAATTAGCTTAACAGTAAAAAAACCACTATATTGTCCCACATTACAAACTGTCTGTCTGTACATGAAAGATTTATGAGAAAATCTATTACTGAGTGCATTTATTACTCTAACAGAAGTTCCAAACTTCATCAAAATCAGTTCAGCACAACATAGCACGCAGGTAATTGAATGTTCAAACAAAAGGAAATTGTAATGTATTGTAGTTTCCACTACAACTATTGTATGGCTTTGTAGCTTTGTTATGATTTCATGCAAAAGGAAAATTCATTATAATCGTTAGATCTATTTGCTGCAAAATGCTTCTACGTTATTTCGTAGAGAAGATTTTAGGTAGTGAATTCGATTCTCATGGAATTGGTTATATATTTTTTTATAGAATAGTATCTAAGTCTAGTATCTAAATTTTATAGTATTTTTTACTTCTTGTAAAATATTTTTTTTATTATAATAAGTAACTATAAAATAAAATTGGCAAAACTTGACTTACTAATGTATAATCTACTGTGCATTGCTTTATAAGATACCTTATAAGAAAATTATAAAATTACTTCTTATTTATGTATATTTCAAATAGTGACATTATACTAGACACTGAGGTACACATACGACACGAATATCACAACGGGCTTTCTTAACATTAGGTTCCCAGGTTACCTCTACCTCAGCGTTACCCTAAACAAAAAAAATCATCACCACTGAACTATAATCGTTACCATCAAAAAAGATATTAGATATATAAAAAAAAACTGTTAAATTTATTCATCCGTATCATTTTGAAAACAACGCTCCGGAACGCGGCATGTCGTTTTATTTTTGTTAGAGAGAATTTGACCTGGAAACGGCACGTGAAAGCCTAGTTGACTGTACAAATAAAAGTTGAAATTTTATATTTGAGTTCTTTCAATTACCATTTATGAAGTCTTATTCTATTTGTCCTACTACGAAAACAGAGGGTTGTATGTGTGTATATATGTTTGTTTATGGCATCCTAGCTCGGATAAACCGATTTTGATTTAGCTATATTGTCTATATTATAAATTCGAGCATAACTCTGTCTGTATGTCTGTCTTTTACGCAATCAGGGCCAAACCGCTAATTTAATTGTGATACAATACTCATATAGAGATACTTGAGGGTAGCGGGATGAACATAGGATACTTTTTTTTCTCATATTTGTAATATTTTGGATATATACCAATATATTAAAATATTCATTAATTTGACATGCAATTTATTCTGCGACCGTTGCTAAGTAACGATTTGCAAAATTTGTTGTTTGAAAACGTCACCCAAAATGAGCTTGCTTAATGATTCTCTCTATTGAAAGCTGAAAATAATTTCATAAATATATTTAATAAATATTCGTATAGTTTAAGCGGGCGTAGCCGCGTTTGGATCCACTAGTATTGATATATATCACAAAAATATGTTAGAAAAATAGCTGAAAATGTCAGACGAAATCACCAGTCTATGTTTTATTAGTCAAAGAAAAATAATATTAGATATTTTTTATCATGGTGTCAGTTACTTATTTTCTAATATAGAGCCGCCATCAACTTTACAAAGCGGAAGGATCAAAAGATTATATTAAATGTCATATATCTTATATTGAAGGGATTATCTCTATGACAAGGGTGCCTTAAGTCCCTTTCAAACTTAAATATTTTGATAATAAAATAAGTACAGTCATACAGTTTAGTTTCCGTTTTAATATAATTTATCTATATATTTAAAATACTGGCCGGCCTAGGAACTATATGGGATGCAAGTGCCTTGCTGTGTCTGTCCCTGGAGCTAGCCCAAGTAAGAGCTGGTTGGATGACATGAGAGCCAATGGTCTAACCACCGAGGACGCTAAAGACCGTGCAAAGTGGAGTAGGTTATACTTAACCTACCTAACCCTTACCCGAAGGCAGACCCTGGCAATAGCCGGGATAAATGCCAGGAAGAAGAAGAAAAATACTTTGTATTCTAATATTTTATTTATGAGTTGAGTTCCGCCAGTCAACACGTAATGCCTTAAAAATTTGGTGGAAAGTGGGGAACGGAGTGGCTCAACACTTGGTTTCCTGCCTGCTTTTTTCACAATTACATTACTGAGAGTTACAAGAAAATATTTTCATGAATCATAAATTGAAAAAAAAACAAAAAACAAAATAACCAGGTGATTATAGAATCACCTGGTTATTTTGATTTTCACTTTGAGCTAAATTTAATCACTTTATATTTAAAATACTTTAAACAGTAAAAGTATTTTTTTATAAAATTAGTATAGAAATATTGCAAATCAAACCATATCCTTAATTCCTTCCGTGCAAATCCTCAATTCGCACAACGGTAACTGTAGTGCAGGAGTTTCCGATTATCAGCCTTAATTTCCTCTGCCAGGGATAGAAATGCTAGAGCCATTGAAATGTATATGAGGTTAGAGCTGTTTGACATACATACATCGATGATCGTACATCTATAAATATGATAAGTACAAAGGAAATAAATAGCTACTTACTAGTTTACTAGTTTGAGAATAAAATTAAGATTGACGATTGATTGAAGGGAGAGATTGACGTTTAAATTTCTATTTAAATTCCTTAATTAAAAAGAAAAAAAAACAATATTTAAATGATACCTATAAATTAACTGGAACTATAGCCACGCTCTACCTTATCAACAGAGCAAGGGAATGAAAATAATAAATATTTCATTCCCCCAGATGGAAATCGAACCCGCAACCGTTGCGTTTACAGGTTCAACTACATAAGGTACTAATTTATTTCAGTATTTAACCTTTACTGAAAACAGTGTTTAAAGTAATATTATCTTTTATATCTTTACTTCGAAAATGTTCAATAAAGACAGAACGAACATTGATTTCTTGAAGCAAATACCATTGTGATTTTCAATTTGAGTTCACTGTGTTCCGAATCTCTCGGCTCTCCCTATAGATGTTGTGAAAACATTTGGAATTTCGCAAAACTTTTTTCGGACTATTTGAGTTGAACTATTGCAGTTGGAAAGGCGAGTATTTTTCGTATAAGAGAGATTTTTAAATTTTTCGTTTTCCTAATATGGTACTTGATCTTTCTATATTTTTCCGTTTTAAATTTAGTAAAGTTAGCTAAAAGTCGGAGGTTTAATTAATAAATGAAAAAATATGAACAGAGAAGTTAAATTTGTTTTGCACAATGACTAAAAGGAGTGTGCTAGCACTAGGTTCCCTCTGCCTACCCTCCTAAAAGCAGGATACAGCGTGAAGCTATAACAAGAGAGCTTCTCACAAAAAAAGTTACAGAATTGGAATAACCAAGTAAAAAAATACCATTTCAAGAAGTGAGCCCAGTGAGTAATTGGCTAGAGCACTTGGACAGCATCCAGGGCGCGGCTTCAAATCCTGCAGCGTACAGATTTATCAACGCCATACATTTTGAGTTTCCGTTTGGCATCTGCGCAAAAAGGAATATATCTTCACTGCATTATTAACATGGTGCCAAAATTATTGTTCTCCAGATTCTATAACATCTTTTATTTTGTTGACAAGATTTTTGCTTTAGGAAAAAGCTTGAAGTGGTCATGGCAATGCGGTACAGCATCTTATTCTAACTGCAGAGGCGGCAGTTGTAAGTTCGATTCTCACTCGAGGAATAGATTATTCTATTTCCTCGCTATGCTAACAAGACAAAGTAGGGAAATGGAGTGTCTTAACATTAGATTATTTTGTATAATCTACTTTTATTATTTTTTAGATTTAATAGAAAGAACTCAGTAGCACCCAGATTCGTTATCGTTCCATTTTTTACTATAATTCCCTTTTGCTTTGAGTACCGCCATTTAATATTCAATAAAGCTCTTAATGGACAACTGCACTTAGTGCAACAAAAAAATAATATAAATATTAAATATTTCGCCGAGAACATTTGAACGCCATGCTATAATGGTATGTATGCATATAAAAAAACTGGTCAAATGTGAGTCGGACTCGCCTAATGAGGCTACCGTACCAATTTTGGGTTTCTAGGTAACTTCAACTCTTATTTTATATGAAAGTAAGCACAAATATGAGTTTGTAATTATTTTTTTCTATGAAATACCTATACATTTTAATGTTTCGAATCTTTTCCTTTTTTCGTATTGTTAGTTTTCGCTTCGTGTCAAATTTCATAACCGTAGGCCCACGGGAAGTACCGTATAGTAAGTATTGATTAAGCGGCGAATTTCATACAAAATGCAGCAAAATCGATGTATGTGCTCGTGTCTTTTGATTCCGTTGATATAGAAGATTGATATTTATTGTGTTGCAGGAGACCATAGACTTGAATATTTAGTATTAATTTCAGCTCGATACATACATATAACTGATCTCGAGGTAAATGATCTTGACAGACGGACAGACGACGACAAAGATTCTATTATACCCTTTTCACCTATTGAGGTACGGAACCCTAAAAAAACAATTTCAGGTCTTTTGCGCGTACAAAGACAGGCAGCTTTCTATTAAGATTCTTATTCTGTTCCTCAGTTTCTGCTCAAGACAGACAAGTTGTCTGTTGAACGACGCAACTCAACGCTGCGCTTTGTCTTGTTACCAGAGCGAAAAGAATTAGTACGAGTAAATAGAACATACATTGTAAAATGAAATATAGCACATAAATAACTATAATATCACAATAGTGTCCAAGAATTTTATTATAGCTTCAAAGGATGAGTCACTTTGATACTCCAGCCTTTGTGACTGGCACCTAACGAGCCTAAGTGTTGGATGCAGTGCACGGTTTACATTCTATAGAAACGATATTTTATTGAAATTTTGTATTTGAAAAAATAGACATTTATAAATATACATATATAGAGATTTAAAATCACACTTATATGGCAGTATATTGTATGTTAGTAGTAGTTAGTAGAATAATATTTATTTATTGTAATATGTATGTATTTCGAGGCCAGTCATGGCGCAGGTTCACAAGCAGGTAAGACACGCCGTTCTGCTAACGAGGCCAAGCGCGGTGTTGAGTTCCGCCACTCATCATGCAATGCCTCCAGAATTCGGTGGAAAGTGGGGAACGGAGTGTCTTATAACATTAGGTTCCCTAAGCAGATTTTTTTTATATATAACGAAACCTTAAAGAGATATAAAATCCACCAGGATGAAATTGTGGGCATCAACTAATATTCTTTAAAATTATATTTATAGTTCGGTTTTTTAAGTGAAACTTTGCCAATGCAAAATTTTTAATTAGAATTGTATGTAATATCTACGTAGACAGTATAAAACTAGTACTGGACGTGTGTACCTGATAATTTCCACAATTGATCTTGTGTATATAAAAATAATGATTTGTTTTATAGTTTCTTCGAATATTTCTAACAATAGTTTTATGTTAAAATAATAAAAGTACTATCTATACTTCTATACTAATATAATAAAGCGGAAGAGTTTGTTTGTTTGTTTGAACGCTAAGATCTCTGGATCTACTGGTTCGATTTACATTGTTTTTGTTTTGTATGAAAGCTGCATTCTTCAGAAGTGCTATAGGCTATATAACATTACATTACACATATATACTAATATATTTTAAAGTACTTTCTAATTTGACATGCAATTTATTCTGCCATGTTAATAACAACCGTCGCGTCGCTACGCAACCGTTACCGCGACATTTTGAAATTATAGTTTACTGTTTAACATTCTAATAAATAATTAAGGAGATGTCACTGATTCGAAATGACCTAGCCTTCGGGCGGCACAGTATGAGTATGACCGACGCGAAAATATTCTTATAGTTCAAGCAGGCGTAGCCGCGTCCGGGTCCACTAGTATGTATATAGTATGTATATATTTTTTAATTATAGAACATCTTTATTATTAAGAAAAAATATTTTTCTTTACAAAAATATCCCTAGGTTGGATTAATAACGAAAATAAAATCACAATTGATTTTAAACATCAAAGATCATTTCACTAACGCTTGTTGAAAATAGATTGTAACAGAGAAAAGCGCTCAATGCTCCGTTTACACTATGTCGAACAGAATAACTTGTCTTTGACTTATTTAAAAAGAAAATGCTTTTATTATCTATACTGAATATTATAAAACTGAAGAGTTTGCTTAGTTGAACGCACTAATCTCGGGAACTACTAGTTAGAATTAAAAATATATATTTATGTTTGATAGTTTATCTATCTAGGAGGGCTTATGAGGCTATTTCAGTGTAACCTACGGTCAGATTTATGGACGGTTTTCAAAGAACGCGGGTTCAAATCCTGCTACGTCAATTTTTTAATATATTTTCTAAAGAAAAAAATATCTTTTCTAATTGTACAATAATAGATAAAAAATATTATCTTATCTTTTTTATTTATCACCCAGACATTAATAATAAATGCTTGCTGTATACTTCCAATCATCGGGACCTATATTTGAACTCACTACCATCGCGTTAAGATTACATTTCACGTTCCACTGAATAGGTAGTTGATTAAATAGAATAAACAGCGAAAGGTCAGCAGTGAGCATCGACGAACGACATTTATCGAAAGTGCACATATAAATAATCGCCCACGTTTTCATTTACTAGTCTATATAAATATATATCTACATATATTTTACTTTACCTCGCCCACAGAATGCTTATATTTGTACGGCTTTTACTGAGATAATGTTGCCATTTTATTTTTATCAAAATTTGAGGTGTTTTTAGTAGTAAATATTCACGAAGTCAGAAAAATATGGATGAAATTCGAGATGTTGATTTAGTATAACGAATATATATTTTACATAGACTGTCGTTACGCAGTGGCATAGAGTTTGACTGTAAAAGTGGTAATTGTGAGTTCTTGACCCCACTCGTGGAGATGAATTACTTCCTTGCTATCAGCGCGGCGTTCTGTTCCGTCACTTAACACGCAATATCTCAATCGGCGAAAAATGGAAAACGGAATGTCTTAACACTACATTTCTTCTACTTAAAACACAATATCGTGGTGCAGTGGGACAGTTTCTGACTTTAAACTCGGTAGTTATAGGTTCAATCTCCACTGGTCTCCTTCTTATTATATTTAAATGGTACTTCCTATTTATTATACGAATAATTTTATACCACATATTTTTCTTATAATTTTATTGCAGTTACCATCTGACGTTTTAAATTTATGTTTTACAGTATTATGTTGAACAGGTTTTAACATTCAATAGCTAATTTGCAATTCACAGCGCGACGACGGCCGCAAAGGAGCCAGCTCCTCCAGGGCATAATGCATTTTATTCATAAAAATGTATACAGCTTGAAAATACTTTAGAGAGGCAGATTTCTTAACATCGTATAGGGGGAATAATAATTATTTTATATAATTTTTGTAAGATTATTTTGATTAACTTAATTAATGCGTTTTGTTTGATTTTGTTATTATAAATTTTATGACATCGGCATTTTTAATATAAGTATTTATATAGAGCAAGAAAATATAATAACATAATGTTCAATTAAAAAAACATTTTCACAAACAAAATGATTTTCGAGATACTGTGAGACTGACTGAGAGACTGTTGAGTAGCGGAACTCAACATCGTACTTTGTCTTAATTAGCGCGGAAATTAAGATAATTTAATTAAAATAAGTCTCCTGAGCGGGAATCGAACCCATAACCATCACATTATACAGGAAATTTCTCTAAGCTGTTCCATTGCGCTACAACGACGGCCTGGAAACGAGTCTTATCATTGCACATTTCTGTGCAATTTAAAAATATAAAAATGGTATACTTTTTCAATATTATGTAGTGTTATTGGCCTCCAATACTTAGAAAAATAAATGAAACGAATAATTGAAATGAACGAAGACTTTAAAATTTTTAAATGACTATTCTACACAAAAAGAAATAAACATACGTAAAAAAAAATATGTAGCGAAATTTGAACCTGCCATCTTTGCATAACGTCCTAGCCAATTAAGCAATATAGATTTTTTCATTTTAAAAGAAGTGAGTCGTCAAAATAGAAAAACCTTTAAAATTGAATGTCTTTGTTAAGGAACATGGCACGGCGAACCTTTTGAGGTTAAAAGAATGAATGAAAAATGATCCGCGTGTTCATCCTTCACAAAAAGCTGACCTAATTCCGCCGAGCTTTAAATTCAATGTTCGTACGAAGTCGCTTCAGTTCCTCAGATAGTACCTGTGATACCTGTAAATCGATTGCTAGTTAAGTTTTAGAGTAGAGCTTCTTTTGTAATGCTATATTTGTTTCTGTTACTTTTCTCATAATAATTATTTATTTTTCCCATCCATCATGGCGTAGTGGTATGCCACTATCAATGCGACATTTGTGGGTTTGAGATTCCCACTGGGAAGAATGAAGTGATTTTATTTCTCTGCTCTAATAATAAGACTAAATACTGACAATGGAATGAACTTTGCTATATACGGTCCTTACTCCTTGAAGCTAAAAATTAAATATTATAATTCAGTATTTCCGAACTTAGGGCCCAACTACTTAACTAACTTTTTCACCTAGGTATATGTGTATAATGACGAATGTACCCGGTGGCACTAAGATTACTCCAGACAGAAAACAAGTCAATTATTTTAGTTATGTATTTCAAAAGAAAATAAAAAAAAAGTGACGCGTCACTAATTCCCTCAATAAAGCGATTTCCTCGACACGTGTTCGAGATTATATCGCCAGAAGTTTTATAAGGAAATATAAAAGGAGCTCATAAAAATGTTCAAAGTCTTAGTGACTTCTAAATTACTTTTATTATTACTTCTAAGACTCTAAGATTATTTTTTCTAATAAATTAAATGAGAATCAAGAAAATGGAGGTTCTACTCGGATCTATTTAAAAACTATGATCTTCTTTAATTCTTAAAACTGATAACCGAATTATGCTTTCTTAGCTTTACACCAGGAAGGAAGAAGGAAGGAAGGAAGCTAGTGTTAAGACATTCCGTTTTACGTTCAGTTTCCGCGGAATTTTTGAGATTGTGAGTGACAGAACTCTACGTCGTGCTTTGTATTGTAAACAAAGCAAGGCAAATACTTCTATATGAGAATCGAACTCACAACCGTCGCGATGTTATCACAACACTGAAAAACTCCAATCTAAAGATAAATCTATAACAATTTGTTAACGCTTACAAATCTATAGCTATTGTAGACGTTTTGGGAACCTCCATTCTACTTTAAAAGGTTCAATTACTTTGCAGTAGATACCGAAGACACGAAATCGATCGTATTTCTATCGAGCCTCAAGGCCAAGACTTAACACTTGTTTATTGCTACCTTCATTTTGTTTTTACTTAGAATGACTATTGTAATAAATTTTATTGAAATAATTTGCACTTAAAGTTTTTTTGGGAATCCTTCCAATAATAATTAGTACGATACCAACATTTTCATTCTTCATTACATTCCGCCACTCAACACGCAGTGTTCGAGTTCAATGTAAAGCAGAGAATGTAGTATCTTAACATTTCATTCTCTCTGTCTGCCCCACTATATGTAAACAAAGCTTAAAATAATTTTCAGAATTGACTCTTGTGTAAATACGGTTGTAAATATATTTTTTGAGTACTTACAAATAATAAAACAATCTAAACAAGTAACAATAATTAGCGATTAGTAATTAAAATAGGTGGGTAGTTTGCAAAAAAATATATGTAATATATTCACAAAGTCAATACAATTTATTTTTAAACCTGAATACCCAAGGAAGCGAGTATTTCCATACAACAAACGCCCTTCGATTCTGAAACCGCACGGAAATTGGATGACGACAGCGCATCGACGATGTCAATATCGAGTAATTTCTTGCCGTATGAAGTTCTATTTGTGGAATAGTTCATTTTTTTTTTTTTTTTTAGTTTCACGCTCTATCTTGTAGAGTATAAAGGGCTCAAGGATATCCAAAACGCCGTTTCTAATAAAAACAGTAATTTTTAAAGCAGGATAAAATATAATAGTGGTAAACCAACAGAGCAGAACCCAGTGTTAAGGCACTCTGTTCCCCACTTTCTGCCGAATTCTGGAGGCGTGTTGAGTGGCAGAACTTAACGCCGCGCTTCGCATCAACACTAAAGCGAAGAAATGGAAATATAAACGTAAATAAATATTTCACTTACAGAAAAAAATGATTGCAGATAAAAGATTAGGACGTTTTTTTATGTTTTTGTCGAAAGTTTTCACATAATGCTTTCTTTTGTGTGGTGTGGCATTATTTGGGGTAAAAATAGAAAGAAATTCGTCGGTACTATGTAACTTTCTTTACATTGTAGTCGTTCTTGTTTGAATATTTAAAGTTCCAAAGAATTCGTTATACGATATAAATAATAGAATATAAGTTATAAATAATAATAGGGAAGGAATGTTTTCACGCTAGCTTTCCTCTTCCTACCCTGCTGGGCGGGTTACAACGTGAAGCTAAATGATTAAGTTATAAAGGTAGACACCACTTGAAACAAGTAAGGATCGAAGTACCATTGGAAACTGGTGTACCTTACCAGGTTCCAATGGTATTTTATTTAAATTTATAATCTACCCTTATTTCCCATTTTAGTGGGTCGGTGGACAAAAAATATATGATTTTGACGATGTCACCATTTTATAATGTGAATTTGTTTTCTCTTTGCTATCCTCAACTATTTTCTAATGGAATATGATATATATTTAATCTGGTTTTTTAGCTTCACGCTGTATCTCGCAAATCACAGAATAGGCAGACCTGGAAATTTTGTGTTAAGACACTCCGGTCCCATTAAGACATTTCCGTTTCCCATTTTCCACGGAAAACTGAAGGCATTGAGAATGGCGGAACTAAACGCCGCATATCAACCTCACATTTGAGTAACCTAACGAAATCTAACTAGTAGTGTGTGTAAACCATATTAAAAAATTGTTGCGACATTTGAAAGATTTATTTGTATATTAATCTATAAGGAAGCTACTTATGTTTTATACTGTGTAAATATATATTTTAAAGATTAAAACGCTGCTATTTTTTCTTTACAAACAAAAAACTCGCCACGCTCCAAAAAGCTTTTGATCAAAAATCTTTAAATAATTTTAAGATAAAAAATCTTTTGTTGTTTTAAAATTCAAGTTTTGTTCGTTAATTAAGAAATAATTAATGAAGATATACAATATTAGTTATTATGAAAAGTATTTTTCATTTTTTATTTTTCACTGTTGTAAGATGTGAGTTAGAACTTTAGTCTTTTCTCCCAAAAAACACACTTCGATCTTAACACTGTAAAATGGGTGCAAATGTAAAAATGGTAAAATGGTGAAGAAAAAATAAAGAACAAATTTCTCAAAAGGTGAAGAACAAAAGGTACAGATGGTGAAGGAAATCTTCTATCAAAACAACCATTAAATGTGGTTGTCATGACTAAAGTCATGACACGGTTAAGAAGAATCATTGCTGTAAGAATGAAATATGTAATTATTCTCCCTTTGGTAACTAGACAACGTGCAGCGTTGAGTTCAGCTATTCTACACGCAATGCCTCTGTTTAAGAATTCAGGGGAAAGTAGATAACGTAAGCGTTAATGGTAATTGTATTACCTTAACACTAGGTTCCCAGGATCCCTCCGTTTACCCTTACATGTGCGGGATATGGCGTGAAGCTAAAAAAATACTAAATAAAATATTACAAACGCAACAAACAAAATAGATAACCTACAAGCCGTTTTACACCTTAATTTTTTTATAGAAATATTAAAATTTCTTTCAAGGAGAAGGTCAATTAACAATTTGAACGTCAATTAAGTTAAAAAGCTGGAAGAAAGAACGCTCTAGCCAATTATGCTATAAGTTCTTATCCCGCCACGTCGAAGTTCTTATGCAATTGTTGAAATAAAAATTGTAGAGCTCTTGAAACAATTGCAAGGGACTCGGATTCAGTTCCAGTGCCATCTCGGTTTATGTTTTTATTTATTTTCTTTTTTAATAAAATAAATAAACTGAGAGCTCGAAGAAAAGCTGTCCCTAGGGCGAGAACCTGCGACTGTAAAACCGACAGTTGTGGGTTCGATGCCCTTTAATATCTTAATTTCCACGCTCTGGTAACGATACAAAGGACGGCGTTGAGTTTCGCCACTCAATTTTTTTCTGTCGACAGTCACTTTTATATTATCCCACACATTTTACAGAAGTCACCGTAAAACAATAATTAAAAGTTTGCTAGCACTAATATTAATTTTTATATTTAAACCACAAATATGTAACGATGAGAAAAGTTTTTTAATTTCAATGTTTGTGGTTCGCTTCATAATACCACGTAAAGTTAAGATACTTGAAGTTCGAGTATGAAAATGTATATTGAAATAACTTAGCTGTCAGAAATAGCTCGTTGATTTTTTTATAGCTTAATAATAATGATTTAAGACATTTTTGTGTAAATTTGCGTAAAAGAAATGTTATTACTATATTTAAAATATGTTAAATTATAATCGCAAGGGTTGTGGGTTCGATCCTCATGGAGGGAAATTTATTGTTTTCGTCTCCCCACTTTGGTGAGATCTTAGAGAATGGCGTTGAGCTCTGCCACTTATCAGCAATGAACCATCAAAATGGATAAATGAACCGTGCCAGGCAGTCACTTTACAGTATAGTTAAAATAATAAATGCGTTTCTATTTAAAATAAAATTTACAGTCACAGATATTTAGAAGAATTTTTCATTTAAATTAGATTCAGAAAAGTTACTCGTACACTCCAAGTATTTTCATTTTTACATTTAAAATTATTTTGATGGAATAAATTAAGCATATTTTTTGTAGTAGGTACCTGTAGAAGTATTTAGTTATAATAATATATTATTTTACTTCATTAAGCTACTTAAAACTACTCGTCGAATATTAAAACAGTTTAAATTGTAAATGTTTATTTTTCACGAGTGGAACTTTCATTTCGTTATTTCATTCGTTTTGAATATCTTAATTTTATAATCTACTTGCTAATTAAATATTCTTTATGAATTATCCAATTTAATATTATATTGAAATGTAATTTGAGGTCAGTTGCACAGAGCATCAATGTGTAACCGTAAACGCGACAAGTTTTGGATTCGATTCCCACTCGAGGAAATAAAATATTTCAATATTTAATTTCTACACTCTGGTGAAGAGGAGCAGCGCGCCGTTGAATTTCCCCACTCAACACGCAATGCCTTCAGAATTAGAACTTTTTTAAAAAAAAATACATGTTGGATATTTCAATGAATTCGGAAAAACTATTTACAAATTTTAATTGTGTATATTTAAAAAAAATATGGTTAACTGCTTACTATGTCATGCGGGATAAAGCTGCAAGAAAAATGAAATATAATATAAATTAATAAAGTCAATAATATTATATTAAAGTAAAAATTAATTGAAAATTGATTAAAAATCTAAAAATCTTCTTTCACTTATAAGAATTTTAAAATAGTGACATTAGCGTTAAGTAGAAGTCTCAAGCCGATGCATATGAAGTGTAATCGACCCATTTCCAACAACTTCCATCTTGTTTTCTAAACGCTTATTCCAGTTAATGTAGACTACATTCTATTAGTCACGTATTTCTAAATTGTTTAATTAACTGGTATTTTAATACTATGGAATTTAATATGTTTAAATTTGTATTTTAAGACTATTATAGAGAAATGGAACAGTAAGGGTCTTGACGTGGATTTTAGGATGATAGTGATAAAACACTTTATTCTCACTTCCCGTCAGAAATCGAGAATGTCTCAAGTCAAATGTCTTAATGGGAACAAGAATGTCTTAAAACTAGGTCCCCATGTTTCCTTTGCCTACCTTGCCACGTACAGGGTGTAGCGTAAAACAAAATAATATTTTTTTTATTTATACCCGACCACGGGTTTGAAGCCTTAAGTGAACACATACAAACAGAATTCACTTAAACTTATTTATTATATACTTATAAACTAATACTATATATTATGAAGATATACTGTTACATATTAAATGTGAAACGTTTCTACAGTTCTGCCAAAATATAAAAAGAGTGAGAAGGTCTAAAGTAAACTGTATTATCTGAATATTTCACGACATGGTCGGTTCTTTACGTAATACGGCCTTTTGTATGGAAACAATGCGTCGGGAAATACTATTTCTGTGCCTCACGTATTTTTATTTAGAAATCCGTTTATCTTCTAGTTAAATATTTTGTAGAGTTCTCTGTCGTATGTAACGTCACGTCATGTGAGTGTAACGTGACGGTTGTAGATTCGATTCCCAATTGGAGTAATCAATTGTTTACGTTTCTCCGCTCTGGTAGCAAGACTAAGCGTGGCGTTGGATTCCGGCAACCAATGCCTAATAACTTTAAAATTGGCAGAGAATGGAGACGCAGTGTGTATATATTTTGTAATTATTGTAAAATATTAATAGTGAACGGCGTTGTGTACCGCCAATCACCACGCAATACTACGTTCTGTTTATCCTAATAGATAAAAAAATCCTTCGTAGTAGTTAATGTCTTTACGTTTCAAACAAAAGGAAATATAAAAAAAGAATCTTGATATATTAATCTTTGTAGCAACTCACCCCGCTTCAAAAGGGATTACACTTAATGGTAGCAATTTAAGTAGAAAATACTTGGAAACGCGAAGGCATTAGTAAATGAAAATTGTGTGAAAATTCTTCTTTATATAAATAAACAATAAGATCTATTAGAAAATAGAGTCCAAGTTTTATCAAAGGATTCATTGGAAACTAAAATCTAACAATTACAAATTTTCTACAAAATATATTTCAACCTTTGTGGCCTTAAATTATATACTCTGAGTATCTTAATGGTTCTCTCTTCTATCTAATCGTGCGAGTAAAAAGGAAGCAAGAGTATTTTAAAATAATACCGGTTAAGTGGGAGTCGGCCTCGCCCACCGACGCTTTCGCACCTATTTTAGGATTGTAGGTCAGCGGGAACTTATAAAAGTTCATAAACTTAAGTTTGCAGGCACTTTATATGAAATCAACTATAAATATAAATATATTGTATTGTTTTTTTTTATGAAATATTTATATTTTTAACCGACTTCTGTAAGAAAAGGAGGTTATCAATTCGACTGTATTTTTTCTCTTCGCAGATTGTTTTTATTTATTTGTTTTGTAAGTTCTCACTTCGTACCAAATTTAATAACTGTATGTCCACGGGAAATACCCTATAGGTTTTGATTGACATCTTCGGGCCATATTCCTAAATATTTGACTATAACTTCAGCTTTATATCTCCACGAAATAACGAAATAAATGGTCTTGCCAGGCAGCCAAGCGAACAAAAAGGGTTCCGTTTTTATCTTATGAGGTGCGGAACCCTAAAAATATTATTATCTCTTGAGTCGCGTTTTACATCACATCAATCACCTGCTTATTAAACCACGATTAAAACACCATAAGTCACGGTGTTTTCACTTTTCATTACCTAAATGCACCTAAACATTAATTTACATATGAACCTCCAACTATCAATCAACTTTATCGCTCCTGGGCTTTTCAGATACCCACAGCCTTAATCTATTTAAAAAGGCAAAAGCCGAAAGAACCGGCTTTTCATTCTGCGCCATACATTACAATGATAAATGTATTTTACAAGTTTCACTGCGGCATGGAATTTTCCACCTAATGGGCAAAGTTGGAAAAGGCTAGTTTGGCTGTGTGGGCTTTAAGCCAATTTTAGTGTTGTCAAGAGTTTATAGTCTTGATGTCATAGAAATATAGTAAGATTTGCTATAGTTACTTATTTTCATAAATATTGTTATTTACTCTGTTTAAAGCAACTATAATTTTTATTTTATGTAAACTAATATTTTTTTTAATATAAGACCATCTATGGCACCATATGTGTAATTTTTTTAATGAAAAATAAAATAAATTTTACTGTTTATATCGTAGTTTGTTGCAAAGAGCTTTTAGAGTACCTACACCATATTGATTAATTTGCAATGTACTATTATTTACTTGGAGACATTTAAAATTAATTGTATGTAGTAGTTTTAAGTTATTACCCACTAACTCGAAAAATATGGCGGAAAGTGGGGTACGGAGTGACTTAGCACTAAATTCCCTCTGCCAATCGTGCTGTGTGCGGGATACTGTGTGAAGCTGATTTGAAGTCGAAAATCGAAAATTAAATTTCTAATAATCAAAATAAGCAAACAAATACACAAGCATATTCTAGTTTCAAAGACGTAAAATGAAATTCTTGCGAGACAAAAGACCTAATTTCGGAAGCACTCAAGATTTTGACGTTGGTCCCTGTCTGTCACTTGTCAGATCAAAAGTGTGTCTTCCGTTATTTCACCTGAGAATACACATGTTCGATGATGGAGAAAAATTCTGTAGGAAACTCTCTGTCTTGTCGTGATTTGAGTGAGAATTTTTATGAGAAAATGTCAGGAATAAATATTGGTTATGTGGAACTTATTTATATCTATTTTTAAAAGCTTTTATAAAACAATATTTTTGTATTATGATTTATAAACATTTTTGTTTCTAAACTGAACCAAGAGAAAGTTAAGTCAGCAAGTATATTTTAATTAAAAGGTATAATTATAAGTAACTTTGAATTTGGCTGTGAGAAAGCATTATATTTGCTTTGCATCCATCTTTCTGATAAAAGAAAACACTCGCTGCAATTATAATATGAGTCTTTAAAGATTTCATGTAACAGAAGCGGATTATTTTAATAGCGAAATATTTTAGTAAAAATCAAACGAATGCCAAAAGATTTTTAATCTAAAATTGCGAATATTAATGATATAATAATTTAAAATGAGATTTCCAAATTAATTTGATTTTAAAACATATTTCAATATCGAAAATGTAGAGCAATTGCTCATGTTCTCAGGTGGCGTAATATAACGTGTGTTCAAATCTGACAACTAACGTATTACACTGTCTTTCATATATTATAGATGGAATAAAGGCAAAGTAGGTATATGAGGTTTTAAAAGATTAGGATTTAGACAATTTGGAAAAGTGAAGTCGTCATGACTCGTACTACCATACCTAATTCATTATTCGGTTTTTACTTAGAGGAATTATAACATTTAGTCATAATGTTCATTTTTCCGCTATAGTGAAATAATACGTTAAGTTCCGCTACTCACCATACAATATCTTGAATTCTGACGAAAAGTGAAAGATGGAATGTCAGGGCATTATGTTCCCTCTGCCCAAATAAATATAGTTTATATAAACTATAATATATATAGAAATATATACAGGTATATATTTCTTACAATCTCTTCTACCTATTACTTAGTAATGATAAATTCTTCCTAATCCTGGGTAATCTATTTCATGTCAGATCAAAATGGCTTGATACGCAGACGACGTTCTTTGATGAAAGATTACATTATCAGATTAATTTTTTTATAATAATATGTCATTTTCTTATTAAGACAAAGTTTATTTGATCTTAAAAAAAGAAGTCTTTTTATTAGGAATTACTTAAGTAAAAATTCAGTTCGTTTCTCCATTTCTGGTGGAAAGCGGAGAGCGAAGATTTTGGGAAGCATTTATTATCGATCTTTCATAAACAAATGATCTGGCCTAGATGTTTACATTTTAGAATATTTGTAATATACAAAAAGTGCGGCGTTTAATTTTACCACTCGATATGGGTCGCTCAAAAATTGGTTAAACAGTAAAGCATTCCTTAACACTACTTTTTACGTTCCCCCTTGTGCCTTCTATTTCAAGCTTCTTCCCCTTTACAATTCTTACCATCACGCATTTTCCCCGTTTCTATGGGAAAAGCCTGGACCTGCTCATTTATATAAAAAAATCTCTAATCTATAAAAATTAAGAGATATCGAAGTCAAACATTCATTAGCCCCATGTCAAATAAAATACCTAAGAGCACCTGATCGCTCCTTGATGAATGAATTCAGTAATCCCTCACATCTAAGAGATGAAAATGTCACTTTACTTGTATAAGATGTCGACGTCCTATATCCATGTAAAGTAAATTATTTAATTTTATTGGGTGAAGATTAAATATATATATATTTTTATTTAATGAAATAGCACTTATTTTCAATAATTTTTTATTATAGTTATTATATTAGTCATATATTTAGTTAGTTTACTTTGAAGACGGTAACTAATTCCTACAAAAAAAAATTACCAATGATTTATTTATTTTTATTTCTATAGTTTACTCGTATATAAATATAGCTGTATTTCGCATACAGATAAGGTAGAGCACACACCGCCCTTCAATTTTCGAGACATTGCGTGTTGAGTGCGAAATTCAAAGACTTTCTCTTATGAACAGACTAAGGAAATGAAAATTATTCATTACTCCGAGTGGAAGCGTTTTTAGTATAATTTAAACAAACGATTCGCCTACAAATTTTAAATCTAAAATCTCATAATATTAGTACTGTCAAAGTAACATGATATACTAACATTTTGCAGCCAAAAGCAAGTTATATTATACCACAATAGCCATTTGACCTCTGCATCTCATTAAGTCTTGACGGTGGAAAACGCCCCTATCGTAAATATTCACATGACCTTAAAATTTACATATTTACGGGTATATGCTATCATTTGTCTTGCCCTAGATATTGCTACTAATTTTATGAAAATAAAATAGCTTCACGCAGTATCCCGCATATAGCAGGATAGGCAAAGGGAACATAATATTTCCATTTGCTAGTTCTGGTGTCGAGGTAAAGCGCGGCGTTGAATTCCACCTCTCCTTCCTGAACACGCAATCCCTTCAGAATTCGGTGAAAAATAGGGAATAGAGCGTCTTAATAGTGAGTTTTTCTGCCTACCCGCTATGTGCAGGATAGAGCGTGACGCTTAAAACCAAGAAAAATATTGCGATATTAAATAAAGCTTAAATTTTGACCCGAAAGCTTATATAGTTCACTAATTTTGTGCTTTTCCCCGACAAACCTTTGAACGACAAAAGTGCGGGCGTAATGAGTTTAATTAAAATTAATGAACCTGAACAAAAGATAATATTATATACATTATAATATCCACGCACCACTGTGGCCTTAAAACTATGAAATATATCAATATTTTCAGTATTTAGGTAGGGTTGTAGGTTGTGGGTTTGTTTCTCATTTGAGGAAATTAAATATTTAATGTTTTCATTTCTTCATTGTGGTAACGGGGCAAAGCGTGACGTTCAGGTCAGCCATTCAACATGCAATGCTTCTAGAATTCGGCGAGAAGTGGGGAATGGAAGTTTCTTAATGAGAACTTAACCTGGGAACCTAGTCCCAGGTTCCCTCTGCCTACACTGCTATGTGGGATACAGCGTGATATGCCACGACTGGAGTCAAAATCTCTCCAAATCAGTTATTCGTAAATTACTTTTTATTTTCCACTTATAGTTTAAAATCAATTAAAAAAAATAAGATCAATACTGACCGAACATGTTGTTAAAAACTACCAATTTTCATTAATCTTTTTTCCTTCTTATTATACTTTTTCCAAACGCCACAAAATTATTCCTCCAAAGTATTTCTTGAAATACAATATTCTAACAAAATATATAATTTATTTGCAGACTTGTGTAATGCGGCAACTAAGATCCAGGCGTCGTTCCGAGGCCACCAGGCTCGCAAGCAGACTCAAGTCGAGAAAACAAAGGAACAACAGGATAAGGTATAATTTATATTAAATAATTTTATTTGTAGGTATTTGTTGGTAAATTAGTAACATCCAGCATATCTGCGCTTCCATTATATTAAAATATTATATGTGTAAAAAAAGGAAAACACAAATATATTTTCAGACGTATATTGCCCTGAAGTAATTGAGGTCCGCAAAAATACTGTCATCTCTTGAAATATTGGCTATCATTAGGATCTCACAGAGTTCAAGGCTAATCCTCAAAAAAAGGAGCAAATTTGATAAGCCTCGTCAAATGAATTACGGAATGAATGAAAATATCGATGTCATTTTTCTTTCTTGTTACTGATGTTTGAATATAACATAATTTTTATTGACACATAATGAAGAAGATATAATATACTTTTATTTTTTTATATTCTCGCACATAGCACATGAGGGAACCTGGGATCCTACTGTTAAATTCATTAAGACACTTCCGTTCCCAGCTTTGCTTCAAACTCTCTCTCAAAATAGATAGTGATACTCATCACATACTTAGGACGAGGAGAGGAGGAGGAGAGATAGAAATCACAACCTTAAACTTTGAATTTAAAGCACACTAAACGAAAGACAAGAAGCTTATTTAATATGAATAAAATGAAAAACGCCAACAATTATTCTCTCACACAACCCAAAAATTCCAGAAATTTGCATTTTAAATAACAATAAAAACCACTCATGTCATCTTTTAGTAGCTGTGGTATGTAATTTAATTCCTTTGTTGCTACTCCCGCTATCGCCCTAGAACAGCTCTGCCAGTGGCGTTTGTTAAAAATGTGAGCTCGAGGTTGAATTTCAAATTAGTTTTTACATACTACTTGTGTAGAGCATGATAGAAAACCTCATAACAATGATTTCGATTAAAAATTTTAGCATGAAACTAATACAAGGATTTATATTATTTTCTTTCTTTTGTTGAGTGAAAAATAATATACATTTATTAGACAGGTATCGTTCCAAGGCTAGTTGGAACAATAACTGCGTAATTACATATCGGTAAAAGTTGAAGATTTTAAATTTAAGCGATTAATTTTAAAAGTATAAGCTCTCCTCTTTCCACTGAATTCTTGCTTCGGCATCGAAGAAATTAAAATACTATTTCTTTTCTTGGCGTGGGAATCATATCCACAATCTGTCGGGTTACAGTCACACACTCCTGCACCACGACTTACGCCTGCCTTTTCGTCACATTCCCAATTTTTTTTCCTAAATGTAATGAATTATAAGTTTAATGTTTTTTCTGATTATTATGTAACTAAAATTTATATATTCTTATTTACAGGAAGACATTGAAAAGATCGATCTGACGGATCCTGATCTGAACAAAGCAGCTACCAAGATACAGGCCTCGTTCCGAGGTCACAAAGTGCGCAAGGACACCAATTAGAGTGACCATACCTTCTCTTTACAGGATAATTTGTATGTATGCTATTGAAAAATGGAAATTTTAAACTTATTATTTATACTTCAAAATTTATATACTTTTTACATTAATAAAGCACACTCATTATGCATTATTATTATATTATATTATATACGCCTTTTTAGTATCCACTGCCAATTATTTCAAAACATACATACAAAACTTGCATTGTTCATTAGTTGAATAATTAAGTAATCGTGCGTCATACATATGTCAATTGGTCAAAACATATGTTAATTTTTATCTTTTTTCCTAATGGTCAGTTGACGTGAGATTACTGTAGAGAAGATGGATTAAATTATTAAAAAAAATAATAATTAATTAAATTATAATAATTATTGTGTAGGTTCTGTCCTCTTTTTTCTATAACTATTTTTGGTCAAACTACTTCGTGTATCTTTCAAGTTAAGTGCTAATACCAAAGATGTTAAGTTATTTATTGGTAGTTTTAAAGTAAACGTAGTATTTAGATATAGCAGCAGCTTCTTAATTGCAATTTATCAAATTGTTTACATTCCATTATGCTATTCTATAATGTTTCTTGTTTGCGAGGTTTTTGTAAAACGTTATACTTCACCCATTTTTCCTGTAAATTGCCGGTAATTTAAGAATTATATTGAATCAAATATAATATTCGCCTACATCAAATGTGGTTTTCATTTATCTCTAATGATAGTACTTATTACCCTTTTTTACGACCAATTTGTTACCGTGGCCTGTCCATAGGAGACAGAACAGAGAACAGAGTATTTTTTTTAGATTTAAGTCTCTCCGACAGCCCCAAAACATAAGAAGATTTCCCTGGGATTCACAGAATTCCTTGGTACCTGCAGCCCGGTCATTGGCAGTCCGAAGAGGAACGCTTTTAGATACATAAATGTACATAAAAATAAATATATTAGAAAATTAATTAATATGAAAAAATAACAATATTAATAATTGGTAGGACGGGAAGTAATTACAATTTCAAATATATAAATATCTGCGAGATACCGTTTGTTATACCCTCATCAATGTCAAAACGCAACTCTAGTAAGCTGGACAGCGGATTTACACTGTATTTGTGAAATTTCACAATTATAATTTATACTGGAGTAATTAGAGAATGTTAATTATTGAAATGTATTTTATTTATTACTGGTTTTTATTTATGCATTTTATAATTGGGTGGGTTAAACTAGGACTACAAAGGAGAGAATGGGATTGTAAGTTACTTTTTTTCTGTCACTCAACATGGAATGCCTCTAGAATTCGGAGGAAAATAGAGAACGGAGTGCTTAACACTAGGTTCTCTCTGTCTACCCTGCTGTATGCGAAGCGAAGCTTAACAATAACATATTTTTTTATTTCAATTAGGAAGTGAATTCAAAATATAAATATAGTTCTTCAACCAGACAAAAGTCAACAAGCAGCGTGACTACTCAATTTAGCACTTAAGAGTTGATTCGTGTCAAGAAGTTCGCGGTCGTCTAACGAATCAATTTTTATTATGCGACTTTTCCTTTCTTTTTTTTAGTCTCACACTGTATCACGCTTATAGCTATGTAGGCTGTCATTTTTTTACATCCGTTGACCACTTTCTGTCCAATTATCGAGACATTGAGTGGTGGAACTCAACGCCGAAGAGGAAAGTTTTCAAAATCATGATTAAAGTTAAAATATAACTTCTCATATTTAGTTTTAATATAATTATATTACTTTAAGCTTCACAGTTCCAAAAAATTATAAAAATTAAATACATGCTTAAAAATATATACAATTTAATACAATAACAATATTAATGTATGGCAGATATATGTATGTACTTATCCTATATTCCCTTCTTCATAATGAACTATTACAATCTTATCGAGTCGAAATCGGGGGCTATAACTCAAATGCCTTCTAAATCAAGCTTGTTGCTGTTATAACCAACCCCTACAACCCCTTATAGGGGACTACTATCTTTCGTGTACGGATACAATCGGTTTATATAATTCCTATTCGATAAACCGAATTGATTTGGCATAAACCTATAACGTATCCAACCCCTAGGATCGTTAAATGGATGAAAATACATGGGCCGAATAAGTCCAATGTTATCAGTTCTTCTTCCATTATCATCAGTTTGTTCTTTATCTTCTAAGTCTGAAAAAAATTACAAATATGCTTTAGTTCTTTTTTATACATAGTCAAACGCTTGTGAAGTGTGTGACTTTCGTGACGATTGTGGATTTGATTTCCACTCGGGGCAATAAAGTATCTCATATTCACATTCCCTCGCTTTGGTAACAAAACAAAGCACGGCGTTGAGTTCTGATATTTAACATGAAGTGAAAATGAGAAACGGAAGTGCCCCATTTTGCTTCTACCTACCCCGCTAAGTATAAGATATAGCGTGAAACCAAAAAAAAGACTTACCATCGTTACGAGAAAATTCTTCATTTTCATCATTGTCCTTCTGTACGTCTTCAGATTTCTCACTTTCGGAACGTCTTGTAATTTGTTTGTTTTTTTGCAATTCTTCTACTTCAGATTTTTTCTCTAAATTTACATTTCTAAACTCTCTTTCTTTTGGATAACTTGAAGAATCCATCTGTCTTATTTGCCTCAATGGTATTTTTTGATGATGGTGCACAATATTCATTGTTTTTTGCTCAGAAGTACCCTGTCTGTCTATCGCTTTATCTGATGACTTAATATTATTTTCAATATTTGCATTTTTGCTTCTTTTTTCCGGTATCTGTTCACTCGCTCTTGTTTCTTCTTCTTCACTTTTTTCAATTGCATTACCAGCCTTATTACTTTCATCATTTTGTCTACCTTCAGTTCTATTATAATCGGATGAAGGTGATTTTAATTTTTTATTATTTAAATTTGATTGTAAATTCTTATATAAGATTGGTTGCGTAATTTTATAAAAGGGCAACACTTTCGGTGATATAATTCTACTAACATCTTGAAAACTGGTTTCATAATTGTCTAGAATTTTATTTGACAAATAATGAGGTTTATGATAATTAGAATTATTTACGGGCTCGTGATATTGTTTCCAATGACTCGGTATGCCCTCGCTTCCAATAATCTATAAAGTAAGGATGAAAAATTAAATATGGTTTATACTTTTTGATAAGTGACAATTTGTTTTCCTTTATTGGAAAAAGTAATTTTCTTTAATACGTTGCTAGATATTTTTCTTAATACTTTGAAAAAAAAATGCTTATCGGGTGAGAAACAAAAGCAAAGAGATTTTTTAAAATATAAAAAAAATATAGAATAAACTAAGCATTTTAAATGTACATAGATTCATTACTTACATCGTTGCTCAAAACAAATTTTGAATTAAACAGCAAAATTAAAATATAAATCAACAGTAAGTAATATTTCATCGCGAATGAGCTAACCACGTCACTTTATTATAACACTAACTAATGAATACACTAATCTAAATGTTTATAATAAGACGACCTCGGCGTTAATTGATCTAACATGGTGTTAATGGAGAAATAATTAAAACTATGAACCTAAACTGATTCGAAAATGAGATATTTGATTTTTTTTTCAAGTTCATATAAGCTCATATATTTTTTTTATTATCCTCAAATTCTTTAGACGGAGAAGCTACATATTCAGTATAAATTTGTAGTCGTTTAATTTTTATTTGAAACATTTTTTTAATAAAAAAACTTATGAGTGTCTGATTTTCTGCAACCTGAAAGAAAATGGAAAACCGAGAGTATCAAGAAACGCTGTCGTAAATATAAAGTTTTATGTATAACAACAGAAATATTCATACTATTCGTAGGCTTAGATTTCATCTTTTTATTATTATAGCAAGCAAAAGGATTCACGAGCGAAACGAGGACAATACAAGCCAAGCAATTTTTATTTATTTTATAATAAAAATTTTCCCAGCAATTTTTTTGACAAATCTATACTAATATACTAATACTAATATACTAATAATATAATAAAGCGGAAGAGTTTGTTTGTTTGTTTGAACGCTAAGATCTCTGGATCTACTGGTCCGATTTACTTTGTTTTTGTTTTCTTTGAAAGCTGCATTCTTCAGAATTCTTCATTACATTACACATATAAACTAATATATTTTAAAGTATTTTCTAATTTGACATGCAAATTATTCTGCCATGTTAATAACAACCGTTGCGTCGCTACGCAACCGTTACCGCAACATTTTGATATTCACCCTTATGAAAATAAATATAAGAGTCACTTTTAGCATTTTATCTAGATTGAAATTATAGTTTACTGTATAACATACTAATAAATAATTAAGGAGATGTCACGAATTCGAAATGACCTAGCCTACGGGCGGCACAGTATGACCGACGCGAAAATATTCTTATAGTTCAAGCAGGCGTAGCCGCGTCCGGGTCCACTGGTATAAATATATATTCACAATAATAATACACATTAACAAACAAAATATAAACAAATTTCACAATACAAAGAGAAGAAAGTTAATAATTAATTCAATTTTAATTAGGATCTGCGCATCCCAGAGGAGAACCCAAATTAAATGAAATATTTAGGCTTGTTTTAATATTTTTCGCTAAATCTGTATATTTCTAAACTAACTTTTACCTCCAACTCCAGCTACACATATTTTCAGTGCCTGAGATAATTTTTACCACAAGATAGAAACGACTATCGTATTTTTATAATTATAGCCTATATCTATATATATCCTCTCTAGATAAATAGACTATGAACACAAAAAGATTTTTATAATGCGAGCCACTTGTCTTCCATTAGCTCGTTCAATAATTATAATGATGAATTATAAATGTACGATATTAGAATTTAAATCATGTTATAAAGGATAACATAACTATTTACGTAAAAGTTGGGAGTTGAAATTCCACTCATAATAACATTGAATTTCATAGAACTTTATTTCATTTAATTCTATTATTAAATGATAAAATGGTTCAGCTGTTCCGAAGATTAGGCTGGACAAACAGAAAGATAGACGGACAAAAAAAATGTTTATTTATGTTTTAGTATCGTGTAAATAGCCATATGCAATTGTAAAAACGTGTTTTGAAATCACAGACAGACAATTTTTTTGTATAGATAAGCATGAAGCTTAAAGTAAATAAAATGGCAAAATTTCAGTACAAAATTTAATTATTCAATAAATCGACACACTATATCATACAAATGACGTACCACGGGATAGAACTCTATTACAGCTGAAAAAAGTAGTGATACTATTGTTATCACTCTACTTATAGCCCGAATTAAGTCCAATTTTGAACTTAAAGGATACGATTTCCTTAACGACCTTCCCATGTAAATGTCTTTTGGTGGAGTTACCTATAACAATTTAAAAAAAATATTTTTTATACAGTCTTCAAAGATTTTTGGGGCGTTTTGCGAAGTAAGAAATGCAGGTTCTTATGTCTACTTTCTATAGTTGCTCGCCCTCATATAGCAGTGTAAACAAAGGGAGGTAGAAGTCCATTTAACACTATTTGCTCACCACTATTGCTTAAAACTTAAAATTTTTATACTGTTTCATCAAATAAAATTGTATTATCAGAAATAGTTAAAGCGTACCTGGAAAACTGTGCCAGGTTCGATATTTGAAGGTATTATTCCTAGACTCATTTTCAGACATGGCTGTAATTGTTAAATTTTCATTTAACCAAAAATATATGAAATATTTTTTTAGCTTTACTGTCTGACCTTTAAGACACTGCAAATGTCACATGAAGTAGCGGAACTCATCGCCGCGCTTTCTCTTGGAAGAGAATGATAATAATTCAATCCACTGAATGAAGATCGCTTCTTATAGATGTCTTCCTTGCGCCACGAAGGAAACTTCGGAAGAATTAGCTGTTTTCATATTCTTTTGAAATAACACTAGGTTCAACTAAATGTTGGAAGCTAAGAACAATAAATATTCAGCTTTACATACCTTTTCAGTTAGACCTGTACTATCATGCTTTATATCAGCATGTATAGGTTTTGCGTGATTCGTGAATATTTCCAATGCTCCGGATGTATCGCGCCTATGTTTCGATAGTTTATCCTGTAAAAAATTATATCGATTTTATGGTCTAATTGATTGGATTAAAGATTTTTGGTAGATTTTAGATTCCTTCGAGTGGGAGTCGAAACCATTAACATTGCGTTTAGTCGCACGCTTGTGTACCATGACGGCCTGAACAACTTAAGAAGAAGAAGAACTTGAAGAAGTTGTTATACCTACTGTTTAAGAGAAAACAAGATATAAATGATATGGAAAATCCTACTGAAATAGCGGTATTATCATAAATACTTTATATTTTATCTCCAGAGTATAAGTGAAGCTAATCGAGTTGTAAAACTTTTGTTTAGACTTTTTTGTTTTTTACCTTTTGTAAGAATTGTAAGTAGGTATATAGGTATATGAAGAAGTGTCGTGGTATAGTGGGGCAGTCCCTGTAAATGCGACGGTTGTGGGTTCTATTTACACACCATTTACAGTTTCGCCATTCTGAAAGCAATGTCTCGAAAATCCGGCGGAAAATGAAGAGAATGTCTTAACACTACAGCGTAACTTTGCTTGTAAGTATATTGTAAATATCATTTCAGCTTCCATAGAAATAAAACAAGGAAAGATATACCCACTTGGGTATGTATGCTATTCTTGTTTCGCCGATCTGACAAATCGTTCGACAAATCGGCGTTCCGCCAATAAATTAAAAAAAAACTTACATTCTCTGAGCCATCATAAAGTCCTGAAACACTAGAAATGGTTAGTACCACTAAGAAACCTATAGAATTCATACTTACAACATCATATTTTATTTTTAGATTTCCAATGTTGTGAAATATAATAAAAATATACGATTACGATAAAAAATGTATGAGGGAAAATGTATTAAGCACCTAGAAATATATCAACATGTTAAAGTTACTGTCGCTATTTTTTCTTTTTGTTGCTGCAAGCGGCCATAAAGGAGTGAGTTTTATGCATTCATATAGACTTTTAACATTAATTATTCCACACTTATGAAAGGAAAGAAGAAATCAATAATAAGTATAAAAATGTCGACGTAGCTTGATTAGACCATATGGCTTAGTGGTCAGAACGTTTGGACGGTTTCTAAGAGGCGAGGGGTCAAATTCTACTATGTTATTTTTTTATTATTTTTTTTAAAGTATATATATAATGCATCAAGCCACCTATTTATCAGGGTAGACAGAGGGAACTTGGGAACTTAGTGTTAAGACACTCCGTCCGCTCCGCCGAATTTCTTTAGTTACTAGTTATGTACTTACTAAATTACCAAATTTGTTATTCGAATCAAAGACTACACAAATATGTTATATAACCACTAAACCAGGGGAGTAATCGAGTTAACGATAGAAATAGCAACGTTAGGATACTAAAGTGCCTCGTCGAACGTACTGTATGTATACGTAGTGGGTAGCTCGTGTAATCTAGTTTAGGATTCATAATGTAGTGAATTACTACTGAATACTATCAGTATTAATGAAATAAAGCATTTTTTTCGCTTTAAAACAATGATAGATATATTCAAGCTGTCATGAGTTCGATTCTTTCTTGGGGGAACGAATTAGTTATTTACCAAGACATAGGATTTTGCCATCGAATTACCAAAGCGGTGAATGGAGAGCTTTGACACTGGATTCTTTTTACCTACCCTGCTATATGAGGAATACAGCGTGAAGTTACAAAATCAGTTATACAATTTTTTAAAAAGATTTTTTATTTATATTTTTATTTTAATTGCAAATTTACATCTACATAAAAAAATTATAACTAATTTTATATGTTCCTTACCCTATATGAGGGATTAAGGGTGAAACTAAAACAAAAGCTGACTCTTTCATAATGAAACCTCCATAGTTCAATATTTAATTGAGATATTATATAAAATTTAAAACAATCAAGATTAATTCCATTAATATGCGGTTATTCCTTTTATAATCCTGACAAAGCGTTAGAGAGCACGCTTGGGCCTTACCCAAAGATATCTCTAATTTATTTTAATAACCATTTTCCATATTTTTACAATTTTCAGAAATTCTTATTTACAAACACAAGAAATATAAAAAAATCTCTTTATGCTGTATCTCATTTATAGCAGGGTGGCCCGAGAAAAATAAAATCGGATTTTTTCTTTTTCTATTGTTAGTTCTCATTTCGTGCTAAATTTCGTAACATATACAGGTCCACTGGAAGTACCATGTATATACATTTAATACAAAATACAGCAAAAACGATGTATCTTTTGATTGCATTAACATAGAAGCTCTGCACTTCAAGGGACCCTAGAATAGGATATTTCATATCAGCATCGACGCGATATAGGGACCCTATAAAGGTTCCATTTTTTTCGAGTGATATACGGAATTCTAAAAATTAACGTTCTTTAATTATTAATTATTAACAATGTAAGAGATTCGTATTTACGACCTTCTGAGCCTACAATCAACATTGACCACTAAGCCAATAGACAAATCAATTAACTTTGCCACATATATTGCGGAATTGCCTATTACGCAGCTAAATGAAATATAGTTCTTTGTTGTTATATAACGCTATTCTCTTTACTAGTATTTTTTTAGGAAAATATATTGGTTTTAGTTTTACTCTGTATCCCTCATATAGTAGGGTAGACGATAACCTAGTGTTACGATATTCCGTGCCCCACGCACTATTCAATTTTCGACAATATGAAATAACAATAATCCATATTCCTGACCGAAAATCGAACCCACAACCTTACATTCAAAGGTTGCCCTCGCCCAAAAGATGTAATAATAAAAATATACATTTACAGTTATTTCTTTAGTTTATTTGAACTACACTCGATGTTCATAACCTTTAGAGCACTCAGTCTACAACAAAGCCCTTCTCTTAATTGAGTGCATCTGACAGTATACATTGATGACGCTATGACAGTACTGGAGTTAATGAAACTGCACTTCGTTATTAACGTTATGTTATATTTTTGTAGGCTTTTATTAGATTTAAAATCATTTCTTATTAAAAAATCTAATAATTTAAAACTATATTAAAATAAAATCTATTAATTTAACTATGTACAAATAGGTTTAACCTGCGGGAGCTGCGGCGTGGTTAAATGAAAATAATTAACTTTTTTTGGAGTTATTTTCATTTTACCTGTGGTTTAGGTAAAATCTAGACTTTTATAAATAAAATCATTCTGTCTTAATGTAACTGTAGACGCGACGGTTGTGAGATAGATATTAATTTAACGGAAAATGGAGAACGGAGTGTCTTAGCACTAAGTTCCTTTTGCTTACCCTGTATATGCGGGATACTGCGTGAAAATAAAAAAAACATGTCTATGTAAATAAAACTGTTTTCCTCTCATTCAAGATACAAACCGAGGGGGATATTCAATCAGCGCTAATGCCGCAAGAGTTAAACCCAGCTTTTGTTCCGGATAAGGTATCTACAGCTTTTTATTTATTGGTTGTGGTTTTTATGTTGTTTATTTTCAATTTATTCATTTAAAATGGACACCTTTTTTAATTATTTTATTTTATGTTTTTTAGTGATTTATTTTTATTAGTTTTTTAATTGTATTATTGTTGTTAAATTAGTATATTTTGTAACTTCTCCCTGTATAGCAGTGCAGGCAATAGAAACCTAGCTATTAAGACACTACGTCCTCCGCTATCCACTCGATTTCAAAACAATAAGTGCTGAGTGGCGTAGCTCTACGTCGCGCTTTGTCTAATCTGTGCCACAACCTAGTGCCAAGTCACTCTACGTTTCATTATTAGAGCGGCAACATAAAAATAATTCATTGCTTTGAGTAGGAAACGAACTCACAACCGTCACGTTATAAGTCGAATGCCTATTGCGCCACATCGGTAATTTTTACAATACATAAATACAATACAATATATAAACTAAAAAAATAAAATAATTTTTCAGTTTAATCTATGGCAGTCCATAGCACCGCTGCGACAAAAACGTGATGTAGATTCCTCTTCGATCCTAAACAAATTGAAGACCTACAGTCGAGTAATCTCATGCGTGGTACTCGCCCTATCCGCTGTTATAGAAATAGTTGTTTATTTTGCCGAAGCATATTCGTCGAGAAATTAAATGTTTTATATAAATTTAGTTTTTTTTTTAGTTCTATGTACGACAGAAAAGGTAGAAGAATTCTATTCTATCCAAGACAGCGGCTTGTTTTGCTACCTTTCTGCTATTTCTTTAAGTGAGAATTTAACTCACAAGCTCAAATAGTAATATTGTTTTTTTTTTTATTTTATCGAAAGTTTTAGCTGAGAAAGTTGTTAGATTTTTAACGAAGTATTTCGCTAAATAAATATGTATTTTTAAGGATTTTAATGATCTTGAATTATGATTGGCAAAGTTTATAACGCAGTTTGATATTAATAGTTCTTATCAGAAGTGATTCAATTTAGTATGAATCACAAATACTGTAACAATTTTAATCACACCATGACCGATTTGTATAAAGGAAAACAACATTATATATTACTTTTTTTCGTGACCTTCCTCCAGAATGAACCTGGTACCTTAGTGTTAAGACATTCCTTTCCCCATTAAAGACTTCCATTCCCCATTTTCCGCCAACATGAAATTTATTTTTCGATACATATATATTTGTGGATAAGACAAATTGTACCAAAATTACTTTACTAAAATAATCTCTAGAAGAACCCAAGGAGAAGAAATTAGTTTAGCTGTTCTTGATTTTCGCCAGTATTTTACAGCATATCTTTTGGTTATCTTTATTGAATACAGTGTTTTTTTAAATATCTTCAATGCAATTTCCACAATTATTTTACAAGAAGTTGGGACTTATAGTAAAACAATAGTTTTATAAAAAATATATAAGAATTTAATCTATGAATATTTAATTAACTCATGTTTACGGGAAAACTCATTTCTAAATCGATTAAACGAATAACCGCGAAGTGTTATGTTTTAAAATGTATATGGTCATTATAATAAGTATAAATAGGTGATAATATCACATTGCAATCTGTCAGACATACAGGTTGCAATGAAGTGGCTTACAGTTCTAAGTGTAATTTTTGCTTTGCTGTGCCTCAGCTTGGTAAGTTTTTTTTTTTCTAATTAGAAAACATTTTTTTACTTAAAAATCTCAAAAAAAAGGAAACTTCAAATGCTTCATATATGTATAATATAACTCTGATGAAAACAATAACTATACATATTATGTAGGGTGGAACGTACGAAGAAAATCTTCCTGGATTTCCTCATAAAAAAAATCATACCCATACGAATGGGGACTAAGTGTTAAGACATTCCGTTCCCATTAAACACTTCCGTTCCCCACGTTCCGCCGACTTCTGAAGCATTGCATATTTAGTGGCAGCATTTAACACTGCACTTTGCCAGTTACCAGAGCGGGGAAATAAAATATTAAATATTTCATTTCACCAGCTTGTGAACCTGCACCACAACTGGCTTCATGAAGCTTCTCTTAGATATCAATAATTTCAGTTTTTTTTCCATTCTAGGCACAAAGCTTAGATCAACGGAATGTAGACTACACTGATCGTTATGCCGAGCTGGCATCACCGGTACCAGCCAACGTAAACGTCGACGAGCTCGTCGCCTCCCTGCGAGCAGCCAGCTCCGATTGAACCCAAGCATCGTCCAAATAGACACTCCCAACCACGATTCACGACTAAATGCATGTAAAACGTCCCACTAACTTATTTGTATATCGAAAATGTATTTGTATAAGTTTTTAATTTGTAATTAAATGTAAAAGCGTGCCGTCTATCAATGGTTTTTTTATTATTTAAAAACCTTAGGTTTACTTTTTAGGATTCCGTACCTTTTAAGCATAAAAAAAACCCTTATAAGATTACTTTATTGTCCGTCCATCTGTCTGTCTGCCAAGATCGTTTATTTCAGTAACACTTGGAGATATCGAGTTGAAATTCAAACCATATACTCAGATGTACGGTCCCTTAATTCCAGAAAAAAATATTATAAGCGTTATATCGCAAAAAACGCATACGTACTTCCAGTTGGCCTAGGATTATGAAATTTTGTCAATGGCCTGATGGATCCAAAGGTATTACTAGTGCTGCAAACCTAAAAAATACTAGCTTTAAAAGGCGGGCAAAATGTGTTATTAAAGCCGCTAGTTCAAGTGAGGTATCAGAAAAAAAA